>CM074286.1:9787500-10024954 GCA_037194245.1 Opsariichthys bidens | reverse complement strand
AGATATTATGATAATCCGATGGCTCAGTGAGGACTCTATTGCCAGCCAGCAAGATGATGAACACTTTCAGATGCCCAGAAGGATACTAAAACATATTTAAAACAGTTCATGAGAGTACAGTGATTAAACCTTAATATTATAAAGAGATTAAAATACTTTTTGTGAGCCAAAATAATAATAATGACTTTTCAAAAATATCTAATTATGGACGATTTCAAAACTCTACTATGAAGCTTTATGAATCTTTTGATTTCAATCAGTGGTTTGGATCGCGTATCAAACTGTCACGTGAAGTATTTAAATTCCAAAACATTTATGATGTATGAAGCCTCGTTTACTGAAATCACGTGACTTTGGTGCTCCGAACTATTACTCCAAACAAAGCTTCGAAGCAGTGTGTGACGAGCAGGGCGGGCGAGAGCCGTGGGGGAACGGCGCGAGGCCGGTGACGCGAGCGTTAACGAGCGTCAGGTGCTCGGCGCACCGGTCTCGTATCTCCCACGGAGGAGCTCCGGAAGCATAAAGGAGGAGCGACGACAGTGAAGGACGAGAGAGGACCAGGCCTGGATTTTATGTTGTGGTTTATTTTGTTTGTGTGGGCGGCAGTCGCCGTGAGGAACTGCCGCCCTTATACTTTTTGGTTCATTGTTTGTTTATTTGTTTATTAAATATGTTAAATCTTCGCCAGTTCCCGCCTCCTTCTTCCCATATTTACGAACTTTGTTACACAGTGTTTTGAAATCAGCCATGCATCACTAGATATTGTTGAAAAGTCGTTATTTTGTTTTTTGGCTCACAAAAAGTGTTCTCGTCACTTTATAATATTAAGGTTGAATCATTGTACTCACATGAACTGTTTTAAGTATGTTTTAGTATCCTTCTGGGCATCTGAAAGTGTTCATTATCTTTCCTGGCAATAGAATCCTCACTGAGCCATCAGATTTTATCAAAAATATCCTCATTTGTGTTCTGAAGAAGAACGAAGGTCTTACGGGTGTAGAACAACATGAACGTGGATGATAAATAACAGAATTTTCATTTTTGTGCGAACTAACCCTTTAATCTACTCCGTGTTGTTTGCAATTGGATGCAGTCTGGTCACAACCAGCCAATTAAATGTTGGCAGAGAGGTGGGATGTGTACCTATTTACCTCTCTAAGGAGGTGAAATAGCTGTTATTATACACACATACAATAATGAAAATAATAGTACCCCTGGGAAGCGGATGGGTACTTTACTGGTTACCAGAAAATAAGAGAAATTCATAAGCTATTTATTTAATCATTTCATTATTCACCTCATGTCAAAACCCAGCTTTCTTTGTCCCGTGGTACAAAAAAGGTGAATTTCTGAAAAATCTGTTAGCTGCTCTTTCCAATATAATTAAAGCGAATGAGAATTGGACATTTGTGTACTTTTTACACTGTCCCTTAGCTGCCATTTTTATTTAGCAAAACTCATTTACATTTATGCATTGAAAAGTGATTTATAGTGCAATACAATTTATGAGTATGTTTGTTCCCTGGGATCAAATCGCATGATCACACGATTGCATTGTATAACACAAAGCTATACAAATTGAGCTACACGAAACCCAAAATATGATGCAGATAAAAGGGTACAATGCATTAAAATGTCCTCTGTCCTGTTGTTGACAGGAGTTCAACTTTCGTAAACGCTCCTATTTCGTCGTATTTCAGGGAAATGACAAACGACCTATACGGCTTAACATGTTGTGTTAAGCTCAAAAATGACAATACATATACGAGTACTATGAAAAACTAATCTATTGGGCTTTATTTTTTCTGAAATCATTCATTATCATTGTGCAAGGAAGTCATTAGTCCCTGAAAATCACACACCTTTGCTCTCTTTGGCTAGTGACAGTTCATGAGAGAATTTGAATTCTTATGAGTGAGATTTTAAATGAGTCAATTGATGCAGTTAATAAACATTAATCTGAATGGTTCATTCATAAATCAGGGCCATTCATTGGACTCAATGATCTGTTAGTAATATTAAAAAGTCCACAGATTTGATATTTCAATGTAACAAATTGTCTTTTACAAGCTGGCTTTTTTAAATGAATTCAGGGATACCCCTGTTGCCCAAGCCTAAATTGGCCACTGTACTTTAATTACACTTACTAGCTTTTTATTTCATTAATATTATATTATCTGAAAGTACAATTTAAAAAAAAAAAAAAAATATTAAGTGCACTACAAATGCACATTCAATACTATTAAGCTCACATAAGGGGTCCCCTGGAAACTGTTTTGCATATTCATGAGTATGTCAAGCCATAAATCCAAAATAACTGTACAGTCGTGGCCAAAAGTTTTGAGAATTCCATAAATATTAGTTTTCACAAAGTTTGCTGCTAAACTGCTTTTAGATATTTGTTTCAGTTGTTCCTGTGATGTACTGAAATATAATTACATTTATGCAAAGAGTCAGTATTTGCAATGTTGGCCGTTCTTTTTCAGGACCTCTGCAATTCGACTGGGCATGCTCTCAATCAACTTCTGGGCCAAATCCTGACTGATAGCAACCCATTCTTTCATAATCACTTCTTGGAGTTTGTCAGAATTAGTGGGTTTTTGTTTGTCCACCCGCCTCTTGAGGATTGACCACAAGTTCTCAATGGGATGAAGATCTGGGGAGTTTCAAGGCCATGGACCCAAAATTTCAACGTTCTGGTCCCCGAGCCACTTAGTTAGTTAGCCTTATAGCATGGTGCTCCATCGTGCTGGAAAATGCATTGTTCTTCACCAAACTGTTGTTGGATTGTTGGAAGAAGTTGCAACCCCACACATGAATGGTCTAAGGATGCTTTACTGTTGGCATGACACAGGACTGATGGTAGCGCTCACCTTTTCTTCTCCTGACAAGCCTTTTTCCAGATGCCCCAAACAAGAAAGGGGCTTCATCTGAGAATATGACTTTGCCCCAGTCCTCAGCAGTCCATTCACAATACTTTCTGCAGAAGATCAATCTGTCCCTAATGTTTTTTTTGCAGAGAAGTGGCTTCTTTGCTGCCCTTCTTGACACCAGGCCATCTTCCAAAAGTCTTCGCCTCACTGTGTGTGCAGATGTGCTCACACCTGCCTGCTGCCATTCCTGAGCAAGCTCTGCACTGGTGGCACTCTGATCCCACAGCTGAATCCTCTTTAGGAGATGATCCTGGCACTTGCTGGACTTTCTTGGACGCCCTGAAGCCTTCTTTACAAGAATTGAACCTCTTTCCTTAAAGTTGCTGATGAACCTATAAATTGTTGATTTAGGTGCAATCTTAGTTGCCATAATATCCTTGCCTGTGAAGCCATTTTTATGCAACGCAATGCAATGATGGCAGCACGTGTTTCTTTGCAGGTCACCATGGTTAACTATGGAAGAACAATGATTTCAAGCACCACCCTCCTTTTAACATGTCAAGTCTGCCATTCTAACCCAATCAGCCTGACATAATGATCTCCAGCCTTGTGCTTGTCAACATTCTCACCTGAGTTAACTGAAATTATCTCAGCAGGTCCTTTAATGACTGCAATGAAATGCAGTGGAAAGGTTTTTTTGGGATAAAGTTCATTTTCATAGCAAAGAAGGACTATGTAATTCATCTGATCAC
Organism: Opsariichthys bidens; assembly: GCA_037194245.1. Taxonomy (NCBI): domain Eukaryota; kingdom Metazoa; phylum Chordata; class Actinopteri; order Cypriniformes; family Xenocyprididae; genus Opsariichthys; species Opsariichthys bidens. Next base: position 10,021,329 of record CM074286.1, on the reverse strand, counting down.
TCTTCATAACATTCTGGAGTATATGCAAATTGCTATTATAAAAACTTAAGCAGCAACCTTTCCAATTTCCAATATTTATGTATTTCTCAAAACTTTTGGCCATGACTGTACATGTATGCTATTTTTTCTCTTCTTGGTGTTAACACTCATCCATAAATAACTGTGTACATCTGTACCTGGGAAGATTAACAATGAATAACACACTGCTATCAAAGCTTTTGCATGACTTTGGAAGACTTTGACAAGTGCACAAGTCATTTGGACTACTTTTATGACATTTTATGGTGCTTTTGCACCCAACTTCAAGCTTGAAAGCCCCTGTCTCGATTCTTTAGCATTCCATCAGATTTAAGTCCCATAGAGAAAAGTATGTCATGCAGGTTTAGCATGAGGATAATGCTGTAAATAATGACAAGTGATTATTTTTGTAAATAGTAATTTCAAACATGCCGAAAAAGGCTGTAATTTCCCCATAATTCAATGTTTCAGTGTCCCCCTAGTGTTCAAATCTCATTGCTGGTCCGTGCTGTCAGGAAAGGGCATGTATCAGTAAGTAAACAAGGGAATCTTCACAGTAGGGAACACTTTTAGTCTCAACCTCTACTGCTCTGGCTTTTCATCCAATGGATCCATGTTTTGCGGTGTTTCTCTTTTTTGCTCACTACTTTCAAAGATGGACGAAGGGGTTCCTGATAGGTTAAGTCGGTGGTTTCCATAATTGCTCCCAGTTTTTGGTGGACTGTTGCCCGGGGAACAGGTGCTTAACGCTGAGAGGCATTTTGGCCAGTGTAGACAGGAGCGAGGAGATTCCCTGGACTCTAATAACCTGCTGTTGTGTCAAACAGCCCTGCGGGGTGAGTGATGATGCGCTAAAGATTTCCTGGCAAGGTGATCGAACTGGCATCTTCCTTATTTGTCAACAGGAAAGAGAAAGAAGATCTTAGAAGTGACGTTGTCCCTCAGCTAAGCCGTATGGAAACCTGCTGTTTTGAAGCAATTTGTAACAATTTAAGCCATTCGTTTTGGCTCAGAGATTATACCTTCAAGGCAGTGATTATGCTTTGTAAATAGTCGTTTATAAAGTCAGACTCTCAAGGGGAAGAAGGTTAATTGGCTTGTTCAGAAACTCAGAAACAGGGCAGGAACATGGAATTGGAACCTTTAACCATCTGGCCTCATCTCCACTAACCACTTGCCCAAAATGACATCCATACTCAATACGCCTCTTTTGACAAAAGGCAAATCTGTTTTCTTTGTGTTGTAAGATTCCTTTCTGGCCTAAACATTAATAGTAACTGTCTGCCCCAATTTTTCCTCGGGAAAATAACAATACTGTAGCTTTTGATGTTTGCGCAGGCACAAATCTAATATTACATTCAAAGTGACAAGAATTGGAATTGGAAGTGAAAAATTACATATTTACAGCCAGACAAAACGGGCCAATTATAATGAATCACTTCTTCTGGGTTAAAAAGACTTCAAACTCGCAAGCCTGACTTTATCCAAAGAGTTGGATCCTTTTGAGTGCATATTTTTGTGAGATTGGTGCAACCTTATTAAGTTATTCCCAAATGTGCCTCTGTCATTACAATAGATGCATTGAAAGACTGCTTTGCTTGTTGAAAAACTTTCGGGTGAAAATTTTGTGTGCATTAAACAGCAATTAGTTCTGTGTATGAGAACTTTTTTAATAGTGTGACAGTTTCAAAACAATGTAACTTTTCAAATAACAAGCTACTTTTTTCCACAAGTAGCAGAGCAGCATGACCAATGCTACATTGCTCTTTTTGCACAAAGCTTTACAGGCGAGTGAGCTGAGGCAATAATCTTTCTTAACATGCTTTCTTAAACACACTTTTCCTCCTATATGCAGCATAAAAGTGATTTGTGAATATTCTCTCTCTTATGTTGCAGGCTATCCCCTTTGTCTAATTATCACAATTTTTTGCTCTTCTGCCACTAAACACTAAATAATAATAATAATAATAAAACAAGAATAACTGAATTAAATACTACATAAATACATATGTACATGTACTGTCAAACCAAGGTGCCAGACTAAGAATACAGCTCAACAGTGGAGGATGGCGTTGCTGTATTGGAGCCGATCGTCAATTGACTTTGGATATTCCAATAGGATCAATAAGGGATGTCCCTCTAAGTGTAATAAAATTAATTAGTCTGAACACGTGAATGATACTTACCGGCCATCACTCTTAGATCGTTAAAGACAAAATCTATGGAGATGACAACTTAAGATTTCGATATAGGTGGCCTACAGGTTGAAAGCTTTCACATGTCTACTGGTAATGCCAAAAAGTCATTCTGAGTGTTAATGCCTAGTGACATGAAGTATGAAGCACATAGACCACCTGACACTGATTTCTATATAGAAAGGAAGGTTCCAGAGCTCAGAGATTAAATCATTATCATAACTTGAATGTAGAACAATTGAATCGAAATAAACTAGATCATATCAAGGTTGAAATAGACAGAAAAAAGCTGATTGGCTTGGAAATCCGTGAGTTAAAGAGTGGATACATCAGTATATTTCCAGTCAAATAACATCACTTGAGTCGCCTACTCTATTAAATGACAATGAACGACCAAAGTGGTGTAATGTATTTATCAAAAGAATATACAATCCACTGTTTCTGAAGCTACAAAGTTCAGTATGCTCATACAAAAGGGATTAGCAGTAAATGGTGCAATCAATCAAACTTATGCACCAAAAAACCAGAAACTGATGAAGACTTCAACGCAGAAGTTTGCAACCATTACGTCACAAGCAAGATATGCTCATCATCTATGGAAAGATTGAAATGACCAAAGTGGAACATAGGCGCATAGCAACAAGACTATTTAACTTGAGAGAACATTTGACTTGGCAACTGCAATGAAGCTGGAGAAAGACTCTTGAGCAAACAAATCAAATATCGAATTATGACACAAACTTCTTCAACACCATAAGCGAACGCCTTTACATATGGAACATCACCAGATGGCAAATATAAGAACCAAATCAACTACAACAGTAGTCAGCCAGAGATGGAAATCGTCAGTCAGGCAGTAGAGGATGACAAGACCAGGAGCCAATTATGGGACTCTGACCATGACAACTTTTTTGAAGTGAACAAAGTGTGAAGTAAAAGAGTATGCAAACGTAAAAATCACCACGAGAAAAAAGCGGGATAAAGACATCGCAAAGCTCAATTTTGGCAAACATTCCTCATTAATTTTGGAACAATCTACAAAATATCGTTTTCTCATTGTTAGATATGGATTGAAAAAGAACCAGAAGAATTTTTTGGCTGATATAGAGACTATGATTATTGAAGAAACAGAAAAAACACTCTTTAGGAAAAAGAAGAAACTGACAAAGCCACGAATGTCCGACAGCAACGCTGAAGGTCATTGAAGAAAAAGAATAGATAAAGCCACCAGCAATAGACAAGTGGCAAATGGTATCAGCAAAGTCATATAAAGCGCTATTCAATGAGACCAAAAGCAGACCTTATTACCAGGTAAAGATTTTGTGTCTTGAATATTTGAAGAGAGAGCACAACAAAAGCTACATAATCTCTGTCCTCAATTGGCTCCTCCTACATTAAAAAGAGTTAAAGAGATCAAAAGGAAACAATTCCGGCCAAAGAAGTTTAGCGCATGCTCTAAAAGTAGTGCAGATGGCTTGTGAAAATCTATACTTAGGGTGAATGAACAGCAAACAAGATAAAAAAAGATTGGAAGGAAAATAAAAGTCTAGCTACAGCACTGGAAGAACAAGTGCAAACAACAGTAATGATACAATAACATGCTTGACTGCATATTGAGCTGGGAAACTTTAGACATTCTGAATTAAAGATGCAAGTCATTTGTCGCAGAACCATCAAAGGCGTCCTGAACCAGAAAACAAGGTTATGCCTGCAAAGAGATGTGGGATAACATACCAATATAGAGCTGTTATACAAGAAGCCCTTCTCCGAATGCACCACATAGAAACGCCAATCACAAACTTTTACTTGTTTAGCCAGATAAGGCAAATACCAAGGAAAAATGTCCATAAGACTGCGCAAGATACTGTCAACGTTTACCTGGCTCCCATACCCAAAGACGAAAGGATACACCATGGACTACTCTCCCGGACAATTATGTCGAAACAGTCATACTTTATGCTCAAGTACAGTACGGATTCATATTGAAAATCCTTCACTGGCGACTTACAGCCAGTAAGTCAATGGACCGAGACACTGCCCCCAGAACCACGCAAGCCAAGTTTCTCACTAAAAAAGATAGAGGAACCCGAAGAGTGAAAGAGAAGAAATCGCTTAGCAGATTTTAAGACGGGAATAAAGATAGAATAAGGCCAAGGCGAATAACACAGGGAAAGCCTCTATGTTCCATGCTTTATTTATTCGTATTGAGCAACGGCTTCATATCGTAGCGGGCTTGGTGTCGGATCACCCAGAAATTCTGGCAAGCAGGGTCGTGAATTGTGTATGTAAGAACCGCCAATGGGCATTCCAAAACGCCATCTGAGTCTCTCTAATGAAAAATCATTGTATTATCCTAGCAGGATACCCCTGAAGCAAACTACGGGATTGTCAACTCATCAAATATTGAGCGGAGATAACGCTTGTGGTTTTCAAAGTTTGATGGACCAATGCGATAAAATACAATACACATGCTTGAGAAAACCAGATTTGTGGCGAATTAATTCTGCGCGATATGGACAAAGTGTTTTTGAAACTGTGACAACAAAGAGAATGCAAAGGAAATATGGCTCAATATTCTTAGAAACAAAACACCAGAGTAAACAGCGTGTGAGAGCCACATTTAAGGAGCAGCTAGTTTGATTCCGGTTCTCTGATTCGCTTATTTCTTTATTATCCTGAGCTTTGGAGATTTCTGGTGTAAACGCCTTGCCACGAAGTTTCTTTTCGTACTTCACGCAAATCTACTAGTTGTGTTTACGCCACATCAGACCATCCATTTTCTCTTAAGTTGATCTTGTGTAAGCTACAGGGCGTTGTTGAGATTGGTGCCCTATTATGTTTGATATTTGGGGCACACAACCTGTTGGAACCTACACAGGAGAATATGCAATTTGAAAAGCAATATTCTATTAGTAAAGATGCATTTTAATTCCTCGTATTATATTTTTGTTATAGCCTATCTAGTAGTTCGGTGAATCTCTTTTTTTTATAAAGTGTTCAGCATGAAAGGACAATGTAAACGAGATTATAATATGTAACCTCATATATACCACTCTATGTGTCATGTTTCGGTGCTGTTCACTCGTACTCTGTTCTGATTATTTTATATATGGATATATGGTACTAGGGATGTAAGGTCCGTATGTGTAGGAATCTTCACATAGAAAGGGCAGAGTGTCAATCAAAGGACATGTGCAGTGGTGTTAATTGCAAACCAAATGACTGCGTTAAGCTAGTTTCCTGTCTTCATTGTAATTTACTTGTTATTTTGCCTTGTGTATCATTCGAGTAATGTTAAGGTACCGAAAAAAACGACCATGTGTGGTTGACATGGCGGAGGGTACAGGTTTCTTCAGTCTACTGATCTATTCACTGCAAACAGTTCTCATAAATATGTTTGTGCTAATTGATTTACTACCCTGTTTGTTTTTATTAATTATGCACGGAGTACTTAATTATGTTTAATGTAATGATCCTAGAATGTTCTACATAATGATCAGAAATCTTTAGCTGAACAGAACGGTGGGAAATTCCTTTATTCATCCTCAATACATTACAAGACCAAATTTGTGTTTCATTCTTGAAACACACACACACAAGACCCCCATTTACTGCCTACCTAAACTTTCAGCTGCACGCGCATGCACGCACAACACACACACACACACACACAATACTTTGTATATGTGGCTTATGGGGACTCTAAATAGACTACCCCTACACCAAACCAGAACACTTTCTGCATTTTTTAAAGTTATTCAGCAAAAATGCCCAGAGACTGGTATGATCATCTGATCATCAATTTTGTCTCAACAATTTTTCTTGCAGTGAGGTGTTTAACAGTAAACGCCCTGTGTTCCCTTTCAAGCTGTGAAAGGTAAGGTGATTACAGACACAGTGAGGGTTCGAATGAGTGAAGCAATAACAGTTCCACCTTGAATACTCAGTTTGGTGGTTTAAGACTTCAGAAGCAACACAGACGTATTATATCCTAAAGATGCAAAATTTTTAGAGAAACGGAACACGTTGTTTCACTTGGTGTTATGGGACTTGTTCCTGGCCATAATGGTGTCCAACCCCGGTGCTAAGATGGAGTTGTTTGTGATGTGGGGTGGTGGGATTTTGGGGGTGGTTTTTGCCCATGCACACTTATTAGGCAGGGTGTTTTTTCATACCTACAAGCTTGTCTTTGCTAGAGTCTCAGATTCGTGCGCCCCACCCCCCCCCCCCCACTCCCTCACCTCACCCGCCGTGCAAGGATCCGAAAAATTGGTGTCACTTTTCACTCGGAAGACAGAAATAGCGGACCGTCTAACTGTTATTCAAACATGTGCGATAAAACACAGTGCCATTTCCTTTACCGTCACCATAACACCAGCTAGTTTTTCTTAGTATGCACGTATTCTACAATACATTATTACTTATCTTAATTTTAAATTGCTAAGCGTGATAAATCTAACCAGCACAACTTTCTCCCCCATCTCTAGATTCTTACCTTGCCCTTCCCCCCGTAAAGAAGAAACCTGCGTCTGTTGGAGGTTTTTTGTCATGAGAGATTTAGTCTGCTGCTCTCTGTGCTAACGCAGGTTTTCACCCATTCGTCACCCTGTCCCTTATCTCTGTCCTTTTTTCAATGTTCACTGGGATCTTTCTACAGCACAGATAATTCCAGGAAAAAGGGTGAAATGGCAGCCATCCCATGCGATGACTAGGATTGGGGGACGATAGATTTCACATCGACGGTGAAGGACACAGGCAGTCTGCTTTTTCGCTCCCTCCCATTTATGGGTTTTGTAATTTAGAGAGCCGTTACCGTTACCGATCAGACTCTGACATAGCTTCTTCAAGGGCAAAGGGTTTCTAGACTGGTAGCGATGTGCATGAAGTTTGCCGCAAGGCTAGTAGGCACAGAGGAAGGAAAGGGGTTGAAACAGAAGCAATTGATCCGTTAGGTGTTAAATATACAAATTCTACTCTTATAGACTTCTGTGTAGACATGCACACAGAGGAAGAGGAAGACCATTGCAGAGGATGACTGAGCTTCTACCACTATTGCTCAAACTGTTAGATGTCATAGAGTTGATCAAATTAACACTAAGTGTTTGTGTAACATTGTAGATAGATAGACAGACAGACAGACACTGATGTATTTTACACAAAATGGGATAGTAAATTGCACTTGTGTACTTTACACCATATGTAACCAGAACAGTATAAAACCAAATCAGCAGCTGTTTTAAACTCTTGTGAAAAAGGAGTGCACTTAATTCTGTTGAATGTGCACTTGTAGTGTTGTTGCATGCTTAAACATACTTGCATATAATATAAATATTAATGTAGTAAAATGACACTTAGAAGTTGTCACTTAAAAGCAGTACACTTACATGACTATGTCCCTTAGAATACTTTTTAAAAGTGCACTTTGTATGTTTTAATAACCATTTGTTGTGTTTCAAAGAAGTTACACTTATTCTGAAGTGTTGACAGCTCAAGCAAATATAAAGTACTTGATTATAATAATTTGATATTATATTTAATATCTTTTAAATGTAGTAAATTGGTTTATTGCAATGTGCAATAGCAATTATATTTCAAACACATGGCACAAGTTTCCATGGAAATGACATTTTAGTATAATCTATGCTTACCATAAATGCTTGTCAGCACATTTGATATCAGACTTTAACAATATTTCAAAGACAATGGGAGGGTTTACTTATGAAAAAAGGATGTACTTATGTCCTATACAGTCCAACTAAGTCAACTTAAGTTCAACTAATTGCATTTAATAAAAAGTTTCAAAACTGCACTTTCATTTAGTGTTCAAAAACATTACATTCACTTCACACTTATGTACATTCTTTTAGCATAGTACTCTTTCTAAAAGTATGATGACTGTACTTTTTAACAAGGGGACAAACAACATGTTTTATTATTATTATTAAATAATTAACATGCCAATGACACCTTTAAACCTCGGTGATTATTTTGTGTAGGTATTTGCACTAATTGCATCTGATTCATCCAACATTGAATTAAATTAATTGTATCATTACAACATCTGGTTGAATTAAGAATTCAAAGGACAGAAAACATTCTTCAAAGTAGAACATTTACAAGCAAATAAGCAGGTGTTCACCGCTGCATTTTTTCATCTCTCAACAGCATAGCAAAACCCAGAGACAAATTCAACCTTTTTTTTCAGATCTTTTCTCATTTCCAATCTGTTTATCTCATCAGATGTAACCCCCCCTGACACTCCATCTCAGTGATTGAGACTATATTCTGTAATTTGATGCCAAATTAAAGTCTCCTCACAAGCTTTAGATCGAAGTCTCCATGGCAACTGTGTAAGTATATATATATATATATATATTATATAATATATATATATATATATATATACATACATATATAAGTATATAGTATATATAGTAATAAGTCTTCAAACACTTGAGCTAACAAACTGTCTTCCAGGGATATACGTTTCTGCAGCACACACACACACACACACACACAAACATATATAATACACACTAATGGAGCATCTTTACATATAAGATTGCATACACATTATTATTTTTTTATTAGCATTATATAACTATATTATTATTAATAATAATAAATATATTCAGTATAGTATTTATGATATATGGTGTTATATATGGTGATATATGGGAAAACTGACAACTATAACTATGCAAATTTTGTTTGTTACCATTAGTGGAGCAGAAATGACAAACTTCCATTTTAATGAATTTTATACTTGATTGCTTGATTAAAATGTTTTTTTATTTAACAAATTCATTAAGTCAACTATCCATCATATAACTCACCCTTATTTAGTATAGCCATTGCACATAACAGATAAAATCATTTAATTACACCTTTCAGCGTGTTTAATCGCTGAAATTCCCTCAACCTGATTACAGTTGAACTGCATAATTGATTAAACATTACTGGAAGGAACACCATCCATAATTTTCTCTTCTGATCGCTAGAACAGATGAACAGATGTCCCATTTCCGAGTACCATACATGCTGATGAAGTATGTGAAGTATGTCACATGGATTTTTTAATGAGCAAGTAAATGCATAAATGCAAATGTTCCCCTTTGCAATTAATTGATTCTCTGTTCGTTCCTGAGAAGGAACCCAAAGCCGCAGTGTTATGGGATAATTAGACAGAAAGAGGACTGGCCCTGACGAGAGGTTTATTAACGTGCGAGAGAGTGATGGCGGCATATCTTTGGCCACTGAATGAAATGAGATGAAAATTGCTCTAGCCTGGGGGGAGCTGCAGGAGGGTTGTCTCCGTGCTGGGTGGGCAGTGTAAGAGCAAAGCTGGCATCCCGGTCTCGCCACATCCATCTCTCGCCCCCCCCCCCCCCCCCCCCCCCCCCCGCACCTCCCCACCCCCCCCCCCCCCCTCCCCACCCCCCCCCACCCACCTCCCCCCCCCCCCCCCCCCACCCCCCCCCCCCCTTCCATGGGACTTCTAACCCCAGGCATTGTTTAATCACCACCCCCCCCCCCCCCCACCCCCCCCCCCCCCCCCCCCCCCCCCCCCCCCCCCCCCCCCCCCCCCCCCCCCCCCCCCCCCCCCCCCCCCCCCCCCTCCCCCAACTGCCACATGTCCCAGTCCCTCGTCACACATTATTCAGCATCTTTTTTTAATGATTTTGTGCATTTTTTTTTTTTTTTTTTGCATTTATCCCTCACTGGCTGTGTTATCTTTCCCTTGTTCCCTCTGCTTTAACTTGAGACGCGAGGCATCCCAGCAGAATGCCACTTTAAATGCCATCTGAGAGCAGAGTGTCGTGCCTTCTGTCAGATGGCATGTATTATTCAGAGAGAGCAAAAAGGCAGGCCTGGCCTGCTCACACACGCCAAACCAACAGATCCACTACTCTTATGTGAGATCAGAATATAAGTAACTGAGGAAACTAATATATTTGTCGACTATATCTGATTTAACGAGTCCACACTTTAGAGTAAAGGTTATGAATTTTTGGCGAGCTGTTCGAGTGGATGGCTCAGAGTTCACAATTTGGCCCAAACCCAGTGAATTCCACCCATCCCAGATTATAAGTGCAGAGGTTAGAACTGTCATACAGAGTTAGATCTGCTGAATATATACACTGTAAATGATTTCTGTTGTTTACACAGTATTATACTGTTTTTCTCAATAGTTTCTCGATGTATAAGCTGTGTACAGTATGTTACTGTAGATTTTTGTTGTTTTCACAGTATTGTATTGTAAAAGTTCCATGCTGTGTATATACGGTGGACAGTATGTTAGTGCAGATTTTCAATGCAAATTATCAGTTACTGTAAATCTAAATACTGCAGTGGAAATTGATTGCGCAGGTAAAATTGCTAGCCAACAATTCTTATATAAAAAATATTCAGGACTGGGTGCCATATATTAACACTACTAATTTCTGTCAGGGGGGGGGTGCATGAGAGAGCATTTGAAAGAGGTTTTCCTGTCCTGTCATGTCATTTCATCGTGTCTGTCTTCTCTGCTGACCTGGAAACGTGCTTCATCATCTGGTGAGTATGCCTAATAAATCTTAATATTTTCTTGCATTCAGAAATTGTAACTAATTCAAGTAGTTTTAATGTATTGTGTAATATAAATATTGTAAACCTATATTGTAGAAGTAAACATTTGAGTCATCATTTAAAGAAAACATGAATTGAAAAACATATATTGTGAACATTTAAGTCTTTGCTCCTGGTAACGCCCAGTGTTATGTGCTGTATAATATATTTCTCATAGCTTGTCTCCAAATTGCCTTTGGAAAGCAGTATGCATTCTTTTCATCTCTTGCAATGCTTCCACAGAAATTGCTGTTCTTTGTAAAATGCTATGGTGGTCAATCTAAAACCCTGAATCAATAACACGGTGAAATTTTGTTGCTGAGCCAATACCTTTCAGTGGTAAACAGCTGTTGTTAGTACTCAAAGTGGTACTTATTTTAATGATCACAAAACATACTAATGTTCAGATCCAAAAGGTGAAAAGGAACCCATGGGGGCAGTGAAATGGAACTCAGATTTGGACAAAGAAATTGTGAAAACAACCTAAATGAAATTACTATCAAACCAAACCAAAAACATTGTTTTATATATACATATGAAGTTTGTTTATGCAAAAAAACATTGACATATTTTTGCGAGTCAAGTCAAAAATCATGATTCAGAGTTTTGCATTTAAATTACTCTCATATGGCACTATGAAAAAAGCTTTTTGGATGCTTCACTTCAACCTAATGCAGTGATACAGGTACAGAAGAGTAGAAGATCAGATGACTAATGAGAAATATTTGAATCTTGAAGAAAAGGCAAGATGGCTTTAGTGAATCTCGAAATGGATACGCCTTTGAAACTTTTATATATAAGGCTCTTTCTTCAGGGAGTTGGTGTAAAGGTGTCTGAAGGGTGAGTGGAATGGATTCAGGTTCTTACGGACCACAGCGTTCCTTATTGATCTGCTCTAAATGTTAGAAAGAAATAGAAAAATTTAAGTCTAAAAACTAGAAAAAGTTGAAGAAAGATCGAAACAAAGAAGAGAAATTATTAAGTGAGTTAACTACGGGAATGGCCAATATTAGTTTGAACTTCTACCGTGTCATAGAGACTGAGCCTTCTTAGCAATGTGGAATAAACAGAACAGGTCAAACCACTCGACACCATTTTCAACAAAAAGATGTAAACATTGGATGCGTTTTGAGTCAGTTTTTGAAAACGGTAATTATCTCCATGTAAACTACAAAAACGCGAATTTGTGAAAATGGTGGCATCATGTGCATGTTTGTTAGGCATGTAGCGGTTCTTTACAACAGTAGGATACTACTGGCCTGGCATGCATAATACAACCTTTTAAGCTGTTTTCACGGATCCAGGTGAATGTTTGAAACTTTAGAATGACCCTAGAGTCATTCCATAACAGTACCAAGGTTGTAGGTTTGATTTCCAAGGAACACATACTGATTAAAATATAGTTTGAATGCATTCTAATTTGCTTTTGGATAAAATGTTCTGCATAATGTACAAATGCAGTTTATACTATTTGATAAGGACATCCATTTCCCAAAATAACATGCAGATATTAAGTGGAACACACACATAGCTTTAATGGATAATTACAGAATCTGCCAAATCAAAAGTTGCTGAAGTAAATCCAAAACTTTTGCCAACATCTCAAGGAAATTTTTGAAACCAACATGAAAATTATGTACAAATACTGCCAAATATGGAAACTGAATGTTATATATTTGAGGTGTGAAAGTAATTGATTAAATAATACTTATTAAGGCTTGATATATATTAAGGCTGATTCATATGTCAATTGCAATTAGTTATGTTCATGAAAGTATATACTAAAGTTTCTCAAGTTCTTTATGTTCAGTGTACATTGACTTTGCAATAATATTAATATCTTCTATTAATTTATTTTGTTTCACATTGTGTCTGATAAGCTGAAGGTCCATTGAGGAAGTGTGTATAAACTTATATATGGTCTAAGGTTGAGAATTGAGTCCTCAGAAGGTCATTGAAAAATGAATGTGGCAAAAGAATAACTTAAATCTCAGCTCAAATGTATTGTATTTTAGCAAAATCTGCAGGTGGATACAGTAGATACACCTTTCTGTTTGAAGAAAAGAAAGAAGGGGAAGATGATGAAGAATGAAAGATGCAGGCAAACGAGGTGAAGGTCAACATAGCAATATGAGCAGAAGAGCAGAAATTGGCTTCTTGGCACCAATGTCTAAAATCCTGTTACTGCTTCGGCTAGTCAATCCTCTTTATTGATTTGTTACTGCGATTGTACGGTTTTAGAGTGAAGGGTGCAGGATTTGCTCAGTAAGAATAAAAGAAATCAGTAAAGAAGAAAAGAAAAAAGGCGCTACCCTGGTTTCATGTGAATTCTGAGAGGCTAACAAAGAACGGCGTGTGTCGCAAAAAATATGTGGCTATTACAAGGTCATTGCAGGGCTTTAGAAATAATAACACATAATAGTACTAAGCTTTAGAAATAATAAAACACATACACGTTATATATTTAGAGATTTCCACAGAAACACTGAATTAATATTCAGCTGCCATCTCTGGCTCAATAACATTTTGTATTTAACTTGATAACACTCTGGTAATCCTATGTGGACATCTACAAATACCCATAATTTCCTCTTGGAATAAATTATTTTAATAATTCTTTAAAGACCGAATATAAAATGCATGCATGTGCCAAGTTCTTATAAATGCATTTTTTTTTTTTTTTGCATTTATGTTGGTTTTATATATATTTGACAAACCTTTATACCTTTCATAATAAAAATTTGTCTGTACAAGAACGCAAAGGAAAATATCATGTGGAATAACCGTCAAGTAAAAAGTAAAAGCATTGCAATCATTATGTCAAATACATTTTGAAACCTATATATATATATATATATATATATATATATATATATATATATATATATATATATATATATATATATATATATATATATATTCTCATAATTAGAAGAAGTGTAAGTCATTGTATGTAAGAAATGCATATTTTTAATGTAGTTTTGTATAAATGAATAGAAAAGGCATGAGCATCATATCATTTGTACGCCCTAGATTTTAACAATCAATCCAGATGGATAAAATTAATCATGCTACATTGTTTTTGTTTTGTTTTTTTTCCTCTCATAAAACCTGTTTCACTTGGAAATATGTTACATTAAAACATTAGCTATAAATACAGGCTGCCTTTAAAGCCTGAAGACAATAATTAACACAATGGGAAACACACACATACAAAATGATCATAATCCAGTCCTAAATACCAGAGAAGTCATATCTTTCTTTTAAAGCAAAGTGGTTTTGAATGAGAGTTACGTCCAGTGGGAGACTCAGTCACCCCCGTCCAATCTGAGAGGTCCATCTCTGGGCAAACGTCCCATTGGCACATTACACATGCTGGAGGATGTGGAATGAAAAAGGATGCGGGAGTCAGTGAAGAGCTGTGAAAGCTTAAACAGAGAGGCTCTTTCTTTGGTTGGGAAGTTCCTGCCATTTCCACCTCGCAATTTCATTGAATATCACACAGTGAAAACACCTGGGGATGTAAGGCAATTTCCCAATCCAAAAAAAAAAAAAAAACAGTCTGTGTTCTTAAACATTGGCATTACTACTCAGAGTTTAGATCTTAATCATAAAAGGCATCCTGGAGCAACAAAATTGGTGTGAAAATAACAATAAGCTCTTAATTATCTCATCTTGGAAGCTAAGTCAAATCTTGATAGCAGTGGCTTTTCGTTTGGCAAGTACATTTCCTGTTCACACCACCCAAGGCAACCTTAAATTCCATTATTAATTATTTGAGTTCTGGCACAGTCGTAAAGATCATGCAGACACTGGATTGATTTAATCTTCTTGTCCATGCTCATGCCAACACGATTAAGATGGAAACGATAATGCAGCAATCTCTCTCTCAGAAATGATCTAATTATGAAAAACAGCAATGGCCCAGACATGCCTTTTATAGGGGATAAGCAAGGAATAAGGGGAATATCTAACCTGTGTATCCCAGCCCAAAGTCCGCTGGGACTTTCTGGAAAAAAATTACAACTTTCTGTGTACTTATAAGTCTCTGAAGATATAGAGTGTACATCCCCTGTTACATTCCTCAAATTCAGCTCTGACCTGCAGTTTCTGAACCTCAGTGGGGAACCGTGGCAGCCTAATGCGGCCCGCTCCTACTACAATAAAAAAACAGATAACATCTGCACTCAGCTGCCAGAACCAGACAGATGGTGAACAAGGGAACAGTGGGTGGGGGGGGGAGGAGGAAACAGTACCACGAGACTCGGTTTACAGCACCAACTGCCTTTCCAAGGTTTACCTGATGCAAGAGAGACCCATCAAACTTATCAGCAGTGCTTTTCATGTCATCATCTAGCAGCAGGAGTGAGGGATATCTTGATTTCAGAGGGAACTCTTTTGGATCCAATAACTCCAAATAGATTGTGTAATTTAAAAAAAAAAAAACAGATTCAACAAGAGTTAAAAGGAAAGCAATTTGAATGGTAATGTAGAAACCACTTAAAAACTAAGGATGGTTTGGCCCGACAAAGCATTCCATCTGACATTTTGAAAATATAAATATCAGTAACAGCACTAAATGGCATATTTTTTTTTTTTTTAGTTTAGGTCTCTGAATAAAACTGAGGCTTTTTCACTTTCATTTCATAATAATATGAGACATAAAAGCCTGATGTATTATATACGGCACAATCGATCGATCAATCAATCAATCAAAATTGCATGTCAATTTTCATGTCAGGTTTTACACTTTAAAGTGTATTATATGTATAAAAAAAAAAAAAAAAAAAAACCTTTAATGCAACTTCAAAAAAAGGTACAGAAACAAAAAATATTAAATTTATAAAAAATACAACAAATAAAATAAAAATAAATATATATATTAACATGAATTAATGTATTAAGCAGGATACTTAAAATGTTTCATCTGCCTTTAAGCTGTTTACTGTTTAAACATCAACTGTAAACATCGACAAAGAACTAGAACATGATTTTACAACATACAACAAACACAGGAGTTTTCCACATGCCTCTGAAGTTGACCAATCAAGTTTATTGCAATCCAGTTGGCACGACATCCTAATTGCTGAGAAGAAAAAAAAAAAAAGAAAAGCTGTTGTGCGACCAAAATCATAGCTAAAGCAAAAATACTGATCTCTTCTCGGGGGGCCTTCCTACGCCAAGTTAAAACAAAAACAAAAATAAAAGCCTTTCCTAGCAGTGTAGTTTTAAGCTGAACAAAAGCTGAATCAAAAACTAAGCCCTGGGGATTCTTGCTCCAGTAATGAGGTTACAGTTCCAAGTGCTCCCTACCCATGTGGTGTACACAAAGTCAGAACTCACCCAGTTCATACTGCTTCCTCTAAGAAGCACGGACACCCCTGGGAGAGCATTGCTTTAGCACAGGGATGATTCTTTTATACTGCAGCCTGTTTAATATGCACAAACATGTGCCTAATTGTTTGAGATAATTGTCCCACATTTTCTTAATCGCTCAACCTGTTAGCATGTTCTGTTTGCATGTGGGTGACATGCTTTTGATTTCCCTAAAGAGCACAGACATGGTTGCTGTGTGGCCCTTTCAGTTTGATGGTTTGATGGTGCCAAGAATGTTTAGTATAAAGAGCATGTTAGCTTCCCCATGGATCTAAATCAGGGTTGCTATACAGGGAGTGCAGAATTATTAGGCAAGTTGTATTTTTGAGGATTAATTTTATTATTGAACAACAACCATGTTCTCAATGAACACAAAAAACTCATTAATATCAAAGCTGAATATTTTTGGAAGTTTTAGTTTTTAGTTTTTAGTTTTAGCTATTTTAGGGGGATATCTGTGTGTGCAGGTGACTATTACTGTGCATAATTATTAGGCACCTTAACAAAAAACTAATTTATACCCATTTCAATTATTTATTTTTTACCAGTGAAACCAATATAACATCTCAACATTCACAAATATACATTTCTGACATTCAAAAACCAAACAAAAACAAATCAGTGACCAATATGGCCACCTTTCTTTGCAAGGACACTCAAAAGCCTGCCATCCATGGATTCTGTCAGTGTTTTGATCTGTTCACCATCAACATTGCGTGCAGCAGCAACCACAGCCTCCCAGACACTGTTCAGAGAGGTGTACTGTTTTCCCTCCTTGTAAATCGCACATTTGATGATGGACCATAGGTTCTCAATGGGGTTCAGATCAGGTGAACAAGGAGGCCATATCATTAGATTTTCTTCTTTTATACCCTTCCTTGCCAGCCACTCTGTGGAGTACTTGGACGCGTGTGATGGAGCATTGTCCTGCATGAAAATCATGTTTTTCTTGAAGGATGTAGACTTCTTCCTGTACCACTGCTTGAAGAAGGTGTCTTCCAGAAACTGGCAGTAGGACTGGGAGTTGAGCTTGACTCCATCCTCAACCCGAAAAGGCCCCACAAGCTCATCTTTGATGATACCAGCCCAAACCAGTACTCCACCTCCACCTTGCTGGCGTCTGAGTCGGACTGGAGCTCTCTGCCCTTTACCAATCCAGCCACGGGCCCATCCATCTGGCCCATCAAGACTCGCTCTCATTTCATCAGTCCATAAAACCTTAGAAAAATCAGTCTTGAGATATTTCTTTGCCCAGTCTTGACGTTTCAGCTTGTGTGTCTTGTTCAGTGGTGGTCGACTTACTGCCTTTCTTACCTTGGCCATGTCTCTGAGTATTGCACACCTTGTGCTTTTGGGAACTCCAGTGATGTTGCAGCTCTGAAATATGGCCAAACTGGTGGCAAGTGGCATCTTGGCAGCTGCATGCTTGACTTTTCTCAGTTCATGGGCAGTTATTTTGCGCCTTGGTTTTTCCACACGCTTCTTGCGACCCTGTTGACTATTTTGAATGAAACGCTTGATTGTTCGATGATCACGCTTCAGAAGCTTGGCTATTTTAAGACTTCTGCATCCCTCTGCAATATATCTCACTATTTTTGACTTTTCTGAGCCTGTCAAGTCCTTCTTTTGACCCATTTTGCCAAAGGAAAGGAAGTTGCCTAATAATTATGCACACCTGATATAGGGTGTTGATGTCATTAGACCACACCCCTTCTCATTACAGAGATGCACATCACCTAATATGCTTAATTGGTAGTAGGCTTTCCAGCCTATACAGCTTGGAGTAAGACAACATGCATAACGAGGATGATGTGGTCAAAATACTCATTTGCCTAATAATTCTGCACTCCCTGTATATCTATCTATCTATCTATCTATCTATATCTATATATATATAGATTCAGATGACATATCACACTATGTCATTATTCATTTCACAAAAGATTCATTTAAGCCAAGATGGAAAAGCCACTGATGAAAAATTAATGACAGCCTACGATTCAGTTGCTTGTAGATCCGATTCTCTTTTAGCAGCGATAACTTTTTTTTTTCTGTATGACTTTATCATTGTCTCACGTCGTTCTGTCGACGGCTGTTCTCACATCTGACTTGCCAATACAGAGGAGTTCATGGTCGACTCAATGACTGTGAGATGCCCAGGGCCTGTGGCTACAAAACAAACTCAACAACATCACTCCAATCATCTCTCCACCAGCATGCTTGACCTTTGGTATGAGGTGTTTGTTCTGATATGCTGTGTTTAGTTGTCACCTAACTTGGGTCTTTGCATTATGGTCTTGTCTATCCAAAGGACTTTATTCAAGAAGTCTTATGGTTTGTTCAGATGCAACTTAGCTAACATATACCAAGATGCTATTTTTTATTTTTTTAAGAGAGAAGAGCTTTCTCCTGTCAACCCTTCCAAACATGCCATAATTGTCTCGTCTTTTTCGGATTGTACTGTCTTGAACGTGTTAGAGGCTTGTAGAGACTGAAAAATTGAGACTGGAAATTGCCGTATAACCTTTCTCAGAATTTTTGATTGCAGCAACAATTAAAGAGTTCATTGGCAAAAAAAAACCCAGATAACTCTTTTTTTATTGTGCATTCCAAGTAATATCAATCAAATGGGTTGTTTTGGGTTAAGTAATAATAACTCCAAAAAATTCAAGTAACTTACAAAATTAAAGTTCATTGAAAGTATGTTTTTTAGCAAAAGCAGATAATATTTCATGTTTCAGATTCAAACAAAACCAAGTAATTGCTTTGTAATTGCATTGAAAACACACTCAAACACACGTGTGCACACACACACACGCACACACACTAACGCGTGTGTACACACACACACACACACACACACAAGCAAAACAAACAAGGTTTCAGCATGTAAGACGTGTATGGTGTACAAGCACTTGCAGCAGTTGAAATTATAAATCCTCGATCACTTTTAGTCAGTTTAGAAGCAACTGCCCTTAGCTAGCACGTCTTTTTGAAGTGACTAGCAGCCTTGTCACATGCACCCTGATTCGCTAAAACGGACTTATCAGTTTTTGTTCACAAACAACAAGGGCGCTTATTGGTTTCTGCTGTAAAACGTGAACTTGTGATGCCTTGACAGTGGACAAAACCAGCTGTTCTGACATAACTGATTTAGGGTTCAGAACGTGCTATATGTGGAGAATGACGCATAGCAGTCAGTTGCTTTTTTTTTTTTTTTTAAAGTGCCGTTTATCGTGTTTTTGCAAATTAACTCTTTAATTGCTTCTCTAAGATCAATGCTGATGTCTTACCTCTTTGGCATTGTGTTAAGAAACACCTGAAAGCTCCAAACAAGTAAACTGCCAGAACTTCAGCTTTTAGTGAGAGGATTACACTGATGATCGATTAAATAAAGGCATTGCTACTTACCCACTTTCTTCCTAAGGAAACAGTAAGGGTGTCCTTGTTTGTCACCCATAGCTTTTCAATTTTGGCCTAGTTTTTTTTGTTTTTTTTAAATAAATAATAATATGGTGTAATGTTTCATGTGTTGTTGTTCATTTGAGGCTTTATTTTTACAAAATTTAAGAGCCAAAATATTATTTTCCAAAATTTAAGGACCAGATGATTTTTTTTCATTATGTCCTGATACAGAAAAACATGGAATTCAATACGGTACCCTAACTTTTTCACATGCGCGCACACACACACGCACTCATCAAATGTCCACATATTTCATGTTTACGTAATACCAGTGTAATACCCATGTCATTATACAAATTTGTGTCGTCATAAATCACAAAAATGCAAGCGCACACACACACACACAAACACACACACACACATGCACATATCTGTAGGATTTCAGTACAACAAATTCAGTAATAATCTCAGACAGGTTTGTTCAATAGTTTGCCAGATGTTCTGGAGTAAATAGAAACACTACTTGAAGAGATTGTTCCAAATTATTCAGCAAGTCACAGATCTCATACAATATGGGGAGGATGAAAGATCTTCCTAAAGATGAAAAGCATGAAATGGTGCAATTTTATGCAAAAGGCAAGAAAACAACTAACATTGTGTGAAAACTGAATACAGATTATTGAACTATCATGCGATTTGTGAGTAATTTCCAGCACAAGAGAATTCTGTCAGACAAAGGCTTATTACGGAAAGGTTCTGTCAAAAAAATTATATTAAAAGGACAACTATAAAAAGCCACTGTTGAGCAGCAAATGGGTACAGTATTCAAAGTTGCTGGTGTCTCTGGAGTCTCAAGAACCTGTCCATGCAGGCTGGCAGTTGTGTGTAAAGTTGCATTTCAGCCACCTCTTGAAACTATATATACTTGTCACATGTATGTTCAGTTTAGTTCAGTTCTGTCTTGTCTGTATGAGTTCTCGTTAGTCACCATGGTTTCAAATTAGTTAAGTCTTGTCCCCGTTTATTGTCGTCATCTGTGTATTTATACCTTCTGTGTCTGTCCAGTCCTTATTCGTCATTTAAGTAATGTTACTTGTGTGGAATAGTGGATTAGTGGTCTGAACTTGTGCACACTGTTGCGTATACTACTTGTTACTTTGAGTTATATAATAAATCTGTCTGTAATATATTCCGGTCTAAGTCATCCCTGGAGAACCAGCGTTACAATACTAAGGACACAAAGTGAAATGAACCTTCAGTCTGAACTATATAGCAAGTATTTGGGAAACCTGTTTGGTCACCCCCCACCCCCCCACCCAGTTGAGTTTGATACCACTAGAGGTGCATATATTACACACTGCAGCTTTAAAACTCACTTTATTTCGATCTACTGTTGTTGCTGTCAAGAGGTTTTCGGTTCTTTGTTTGGGGAGAGTCAGTGGGGTCGGTTGAGCCCTGGATCATATCCAAATCTGCACTTTCCCTGCAGCAATATATGTAAAAGTGAATATTTTTACAATGAAATGTTTTGCAGCTGTTCATGAAATGTTATAAATAAATACTGATTCAAACTGAGACATTGGGGGAAAATCCATGCCATCAGATCAATAAAGGGGCCCAAATTGCGTCTCCTGAGCTCTTCTACTCACTTAACCTCAGATATAAAACCCCCACAATCCATTACAAGTATTATTACAGCTACATCTCTAGCTGACAGGGTCATGATATTAGCTTGTTTTCACAAAACATTACAGGTTGCACTATTTTACAGTAAGTGTACTTACAGCTTATTACCTAAGGAAGTACTGGATAATTTAAGATAACGACGTTGTTTTGCGGTAAGTTCAGGTTTATTACTTAGTTATAACCCAGTTATTGCAATCACTACAAAAATTTTGTAGTATGTACATGCGGAACAGGGCTGTAAATTTGAGTGCAACCACTTTACATTTGGCCCCCTTATGTATTTGCATACATAAAGAGTGAAAATTATTCTGTTCACATTAATGTAAACTTTGATAAGAAGAAATGTTTACTGAGCAGCAAATGAGCACATAAAGATGATTTCTGAAGGATCATGTGACACTAAAGATTGGAGGGGATTTTATTTTGATCAAATAAATTCAGTCATTTATTTTATTTGTGATAGACATTATTATTATTATTATTATTATTATTATCCCCTCTACATATAACTAAGTAGTTGCAAACCTTGCTAGTTTCCAACATATTGGTGGGTGTGACAACTCATAACTCATCAGAACAGGACTGAACAAATTTTATATCAGTAAATGTTCAATCAAAACAGAGTTTAATCAAAACCGGCCCAACTGGGAGGGAAAATACCCCATCTGGCAACTCCACTGACAGATGACTTTAGCATGCTTGTCATTCTGCATTTGACTTATGTATCTGTTATGAAAATGTCACTGTGCTATGACAATATTAACCAAGAGATTGGCTGTTCCATGAGGCACAGGTCGAGCACAAATGAAAAAGGTCTATTAAATGATAGTTAACTAACATGGTCTAGTATCCCAGTAATGATGCAAAGTCATTAATGGCCTGTAGCAGGGTAATTCTCAGTTTTTGTTGTTGTCATAATTTGTTAACAGAATTACATTCTATCAAAATGTTTACTTTGGATATTGACAATTATTCCGATTTAGGGAGGATCGGGAGGAGGGAGATAGTCTTGAACAGTTTCTGCCATGTAATGCGCAATGATGTTTCTGTTCTGGGAAATTTCAAAAGCTCTGTCTTGAATGGTGGCTGGCACCGACTACAATGGCTTCATATAATTTTGCTAGATTTGTTAATGTCAATTAGGACCACACAGATGAAGTAATGAAGTCACAACAGAGGAAATTACATTGATTCATATCAATGTGATTGAAGGAGTGTGAAAACAAACCTATGAAAAACAGCAGGAGTGACAAGTGGAACCACATTACTGGAATATGCCTTTAAACTGCTAAATTGTGAGATAGAAATCACATTACTTACCGCTTTATTCACAGAATTCTGAGCTGTGTTTGGCAAGAGAGGAGTGTTTTTGTGGACATTTTTTGTCTTGCTGAGGATAATTAACTAAAAAAGAAATGTACTTAGAGCTGAAAATGGCATTGTGAGTTGGCTGCCTTATTTACATGTGCTATGTGGGGACATCTCCACCTCATTTTATTGGTTCTGCCACTGTATATTACACTGCCATTAGAAAAAGTGACATTTCACCCTTAAAAAAAGCTTGTAATGCATCACTGGCCTTTGAGTAAATGGTTCTGTTCTGTTCAAGCGATCTGATTCAAGCCCTGTTTCACATATCAGGTCACCCGATAATACTGTAAGTCAAGTGGTCAGCCAAGAACCTACTATTAACATGCATTTCTAGCAGCCAACACACAGCCATTTGCATTCTTAGATGCAAGGTATTGTTAGTTTGCTCCGCAGTTCACTTCCACAATCTGTATCTGATATGAATAAAACAAAAATAAAAATTATGATGGAAAAGATTGTTATTGGCGCTTCTATAGACATCAGTGTGTATTTAAATGCCTGAAACCTAAAATAAACAATATGTGTTTGAAAAAACTGCATATTTGTGATATGAAAAACGCTGAGCGCGCCAGCCAAAGCACGAAAGCACATTTGACATTTTAAAACTGATATACCTTGATCATTTTGGGAGTGTAAAACAACTTGCCATTGCGAATTTCCCAGGAAAATTCAACACTGGCTGGTGAACAACCATCAGTCCATGGCAATTATGTAATAGGTAGGTGTGGCTCTGTGACGTGAAAATCTCCTCCCTTCTGATCAGTCCGTCAACATCAGAAAAAAACTGAATCTGAAGTTGTAATTTTAATTGAAGGCGACACTGACACAGTTTTTTCATTTTTATGTAGAGCTGCTTGTTTTAAAAGCAATCTCATGTATAAAGCGCTTCATTAATAAATGTGGCGTGACTTTACCAGAGTGCCGAACTGCAGACATATCCATATCTCTATGATCTGATGCTTTCTTGACCCTTGTCTTTTCACATTTGCGGACCAGGAGTAAGGGATAGAATTAAACAGCAGATTTTCACCAAGAAGCTCATGTTAATACCTGTTGTATTATTTATGATTAAGTATAATATAGCAATGGCATATTTTAAATTACCATTAGTTACATGAGGTGAAAGATGTTAAAATCAACCTTAACAGGATAAATTGAAATTCATAGAATTTCAACACAACTCCTGTTCAAGAGTTTGAGGGAAGCTATAGGAACATTGGCGTATCATGCAACTGTACATTACTTTACAGAGAGCTTACTAATTTCAGCAAGTGCTTGTGTACCTTGGTAGGGTTGCACCAGCCATCCGTAAGTCATTTCTTATGTTCTGATGTTTTGATGTCTCAGGTATAGGCTTCAAATCTGATCTTGCCTTGAGCATCATGTAAGCCAGGATCCCTACTGTTACTGCCAAAATAACTCCAAATAATGTTATCTTTATCCTGTTTATTATCAAAGATTCCTGATTTATGACAGGAATGCTTGGATTTTCACTTGGTACTTCAGAGATATTTCAGCTCAGTACAAGTTAAGCTCATTTGACAGCAATTGGGCATAATGTTTATTTCCATAACAATTAATTTCTGAATATTTGGGGGGCATATACGCTCATTAATTTGATTATTTACTTACTATCACAAGAAAATTATGTATGCAAAATATAAATGTGTTATATATTTTTTATATACATGGTGAGGCACTTGCAATTGAATACACCTAAAAAATACTTAGTTTCAAAAGTATAGCAACAATATGCATGTAATGATGATTTTAGTGTAAACAACTGTTTTAACAACTGGGTAAAATTATAACCAATTTTACAACTTTTAAAATCGTAATCATTTGGAAAATTGATGGTTTAAACAGGTTTACAGCTCAAATAATACATAAATATAAACAGAAGAATTATTAAATGTGCTTCAACAATTAGAAGATATTTAGATTAATTTTATAATTATAATAAAAATAATTTAGAAACAAATAATTTAGAGATTGACTGTTTACCAGTCACTAAAACCACATTTTAAGGTACCATCCCAGGGAACAAAGAAGGACAATAGAGTTTTGAAGTTTGCTTTAACACACTTAAATGAGTACAAAAACAAAACAAAAAAAACATAAAGGTGTAAATGGCATTCTGTCTGACTAACCATTTGTGATCAGACCACCCAAGGCGAATGTTATCATCAGGTGTGAACAAGGCTTAAGAGTTTCCTTCATGTCTTGTGTGATGGTCTGTTTAGGTCAGTAGCAGGAAAAAAATAATGCTATTTCTGAGAGCACCATGCTGTCAAAGAAGTGGAAATCACAGTGTTCGGGGGGTGTTGGGTGCTTCTCAGGGGTAGGTCTCAATCGCCGTCTCCAAACACTGATTAAAGATAGAGATCACAGCAGGAAGGGGAAGTAGAGAGAGCTACATCAAACAACCCTAGTGTTGTGAAACAGGTATATACCACTTTCTCTCACTTCTTGTCTCCCAAACACACTCTCTCATGCTTTTACCAGCAAGATGAACAGAGATATGGGCTTTGGGCAAGTCATATTAATTCCTTATTCCTGGTTTAATGAGTTGAAAGGAATTATGCTTCGAAATCGCCCACATTTCCATAACGTGAACTAGTGGGGCTAAGCAATCTTCCCCTCCCTGCATTTCCTAAAACTGAATCCACATAAGCCCCATGGCTTGATCAAAGTGAAACTCTACGAAAAGAGGGTTATGGATCAGAAAGGATACGTTTGATAGAGCTCAACATTTGTGAACTGTCAAAGTAGTAGTTGGTGCTCTGACAGGCGCTAACGCTATACGGCATTATACCTCTAAGAGCCCAGATAAGAAATGATTTAAAAGGTGGCTGCTATTTGTTTGATTCACACATGCTGATGTGAATGTGTTGAGAGAAGGGCCTCTGAATCCAAGACGATGAAAGACACACAAGCGTACCTAGCTTGAACCTTCACCTACACCAATGACCAATACAATATAATAGTATCTCAGTGACATTACTGGTCAGTGCCAGTACTGCTGGTCAGTGCCAGTAATCGTGCAGGTGGGACTTCACTGAAGGCCATAGGCAGACTTTCACTTTTGTCCTTGATCATGAATCATGGTGAAATTTCATGAAAAGTTGAGCAGTTTGCAACACTATTACTGTAAGTCACTGAAGAGTTCTATCGCAAAACAGTTGATGCAATACTTACATCTTCTTACAGATTTCCATGAACTCTCGTTGTGTTGTGACAGTGACCGTAGGACAGCAAGACCTGCCATCTTTGATTTGATTGGCCATCTCGATTATTTTGACATTGATACGCTGTTAGACTGCTGAGGCTGAGCAGGCCAAAAATGTAAATGGTCTAAAAATGTTACTTTTTGTCATTCTAACAACAAACAGCTTTAATCATTCACTCTAAAATTATAAGACAAATAAAATGAGAAAATATGAATTGTATTTTTTTTTTTCTTTAATTCACAGGTCAGACAAAATCTTTGGCTTTTACTGAGAAAGGATGGATTAAATTGATCAAAAGTGACAGAAAAGTATAATGCTACAAAACGTTTTTATGTAACCTTTTATTCAACAAAGAATGCTGAAGAAATAAAAAAGAATTCTAACAATTTCACAATGATATTAAGCAGCACGACTGTTTTTAGTAATACTAAAAAAGGTCTTTGCGCACAAAATCAGCACATTAGAATCATTTATGAAGGATGATGTGACACTGAAGACTGGAGTAATGATGCTGAAAATTGCATTTTTTTTACTAAATATCATGAATTACTAATTCATAAACATTGCAATCTTTTTTTTCATGTGTGTGTGTGTTGGGGGGGGGGGGGGTGTCAAACTTTGGTGCAATTATGGGGTCTGCAGGAAATAGTTGCCTATTTTATTTAATCATATTTTTTTTCTCCTGCATGTTGGTCACATCTCCACAGTTTATTTATTATGTTACTGCTTGATTTAACAATTTCCGAAAAGAAAAAGAAAAAGGGGCAATTAAAATGCTTTCAGTATCACAATCATTCCAGTCCACATAAGACTAATATTCAATCGATTTTTACCATTTTATGAGCATGTTGTGTATTGAAATCATGTTGTTCACAGAAATGTCCTATTAATTCCTATGGGGTGTTCTATAAACCTTGTCTCAGCTTGCAACAGTAACCAAGGGTCAACTGCATCAGGCATTCAACTGCAACTTCCATTTTCATACATGATTCCCATCCAGCTGTGCCTTTCTGCATATATTTCCTTCCGATTGACCGCACATTATTTCCCAAATGAAACAGTGTTAGCTTGGTCTAAATTATCAATTTGCCCAGCGCACTGTCTGATGTGCCACGTAACATTAAGATATGGTTTTTTAGCTGGGACAATAGAGTTGGCTACTGACTGTGAATGGGGTAATTACACTAATGCGATGCAATGAACTGTGGAGTTCATGATTCCTGTGCGTGGATAATAATATGGTTTTGACTGACAGTGCAGTGCTAAATGGCCAGATTTGTACAGGACGGTAAAGTCCTTAAATAATTTATTGTGGAGGGCTGTGAGTCAGGACGATATGCCACGTGGCTTTGAGCTGTAAGGGTTTTACCCAGACAAGGTCAGTATAAAGCATGGACGTAAATGACAAGATATGTGAAAGACCTAACAATGTCGTCTGAATGAAGAGGACAGTGCACTGAATGCAATTCAAAGGCACTCCGGTTATTTTTTATTATTTGTCTTGTCCACGATTGCTGTTCTTTGAAACTGAAAACCCAAGTAGGCCAAACCCATTGAAAACAAACAAAGCAATACAAAAGTATTTAGAGTTACAGAAAGATGTAGTTGCCACTGTAACCTGGGTGGTAGTAGCAGAGTGGTTAAATACATGAAATGGGAACCAGAAGATTGTTGATTCAAACCTCAAAAGGGTAGTTCAAACTGTCATAATTGTACCCTAAAGCAGGGTGAATGTACTTGCTATATAAAGAGCCCTGGATAAGTGTCAGCTAAGTGATTTATCAGTAACCTAGTTATCAGTTTCTTTCCCAAAACATGAGTATCTTACACAGATAATGCCATATGTCAACATATCAAAAGTGGTGTTCTCTGAACATATATGTATTTTATCTTTGCAAAGATAAGAAGCAGCCTGTCTATATTCATTATAAGAGCTGCTTAGAAAATCCTCTGAAATTAATCAATAACCTTTTCATTGAGACAAAAAAGAAAAAAACATCTCTGTGAGTTTGGTCGACTGTCAACATTTTGGTTGGGCACAAATTCTACAAAGCGACATACTGTGTTCATTTTCTTCCCTGAAGAACTTTCAAAATGTCACATCACAGCCCCTACACATACACAGCCCCTTAGCCCTACTCTGAAATAGTGTTTTTTTGGCCTTTCTTTAAAGGTGAAGCCTGCCTGTGCCACTGTTGTTACCAACTGGAATTGCTAAAGTAATTTTAAAGGGTTAGTTCACCCAAAAATTAAAATTATGTCATTTATTACTCACCCTCATGTTTTTCTACACCAGCAAGACCTTCGTTCTTCTTCAGAACACAAATTAAGATATTTTTGATTAAATCCAATGGCTCAGTGAGGACTCTGTTGCCAGCAAGGTTTCAGATGCCCAGAAGGATACTAAAACATATTTAAAACAGTTCATTTGAGTATGTCACATATATGTCTTGTTTAGTTCTGTGATGTCACGTCTGCACCTTTCCTCATTAGCCCCTGAGTGTTCACCTTCCTCCACCTGTGCCTTATTAGCTCCCTCATCCCTGTGTGTATATATTCTCCCTGTTCTTTTCAGTCCCTTGTTGGTTATTGTTTGATGCTGTTCCTTGTACCTGTATTACGTCCTTGTTTGGATTAAAGACTGTGTCTTGTTATTCTAATCATCGTGTTCTTCCTCCACCTTCTACAATCCATCTAGCATTACAGAGTACAGTGGTTAAACCCCAATATTATAAAGTGATGAGAATACTTTTTGTCCACCAAAAAAAACCAAAATAACGACTTTTCAACAATATCTAATGAGGGCCGATTTCAAAACACTGCTTCGAAGCTTTACGAGTCGTTTGTTTCAGTTCGGAGCACCGAAGTCACATGATTTCAGTAAATGAGGCTTCGTCACGTAATAAGTATTTCGCAATTTCAATACTTCACGTGACTTTGACAGTTTGATACACTCTCTGAACCACTGATTCGAAATAAAAGATTAGTAAAGCTTCGAAGCAGTGTTTTGAAATCGGCCATCATTAGATACTGTTGAAAAGTTGTTATTTAGTTTTTTTGGCTCACAAAAAGTATTCTCGTCACTTTATAATATTAAGGTTGAACCACTGTACTTACGTGAACTGTTTTAAATATGTTTTAGTATCCTTCTGGGCATTTTCATTGTCTTGCTGGCAATAGATGTCTCAATGAGCCATCAGATTTGATCAAAAATATCTTACTTTGTGTTCTGAAGTTGAACGGTCTTACGGGTGTGAAACGACGCGAGGGTAAGTAATAAATGACAGATATTTAATTTTTTCCTTTAAACCTGTATTCAAACGTGTTTCCTAAACACTTTTGTTTGGTCAAGTAAACTGTTCCAACCATATACATAGAGTACAGCACTGATAGAGGCAATATGGGCTGCTCAAACAAACAGATTTATAGAATCATATCATCCACAAATGGCTTACATGTAATTGTCTCTGTGCAATAAGCTAAAAGAGGGGGGATTATTTGAGCATTGAAGAAATTGCACATATCACCTTTAAAATTAGACAGACTACATACAGCAACAGTCTTTTTCTTGGAATTATATTTCATCTGGTTTGAAAGGACACTGTCCACCAGTCTTTGTAAACATAATTAGACTAAGATCAAATATAACAGTGAAAATCTGTTTCCAAAGAGATGTTAATTAGGAATAATGGCAGATAGACTCACATCTCCAATTATACCCGCATTGAGGTAGCCTTCTCTGTCTTAAGTGTTTTGCGCTTAATGGAACGTAATTAGTCAGTTTCTAACTAGCCCCTAATTAATTTGAAAAACATTACGGTAATTAGCACCTTGTTGTCCTTTTGTCCACTAATGATCTGCAAAATTTTGCATCTTGCCCTCTTCTTTGGAGTTGATTTTAACTTTCATTTGTGCATCTTATCCCATTAAAGGGAAAGTTTGTACATCATTATTTACAGTACTCAGCTTATGTTGTTCAAAACATGTATACTGTTATTGTTTCCATAAAATACAAATTAAAAAAATAAAAATCAGTGAATAAAGCTGTAAAAATGTTCTGTACCAGTCTGAAGATTATTCAAAAATTTGAATTTTGTAATCAACAATAGAGGTTTTCAATGACATACGTAATGATTAATGACTAGTTGAACTATTCCTTTATCATAGTTCGCTGTACAGACATCACACTTCTCATATCCTCAAGAAAATACTAGTGTGCTATTCTCTAACAATGATCTTGCCCAGAGGGCCCAGATATGGATTGCATTAGAAATAAGGGGATGAATGGACAAACTGTCTTCACATCGAAGAGAGTCTAGTGTGTCCAATTATGAATTTTGGTATAATGCAATCTGGACCACTTAAAAAACCATGCATTCGAGTCACAGGAAGTCTTGTTATGCTTCACCTTAAATCATCCAACCATTTACCACAACTGGGAGAGAAAGAGGTAAAGATTGAAAGGGGGAAGGAGGAAGCAAGAGAAAGGGATCTGCTAATCTCTATCAGCACTATGGCACACTGAACCATGTCAGGGCGGTCAGCAGCAGGCTGAAACTATCTAGGGAGATCATTTAGTTAGAAACTTGAAGGCCAAAGCTGTAGCATCTGCTGGCTGTTGATAAAGGGTAATTTTGGGGATTGGATCCCTATCCATAACTTTCACATCCTGGTCTGTAACCCAACAACTAACCACGCAATTAGCCAAAAATAGAGTCAGGAATGGGCCAAGAAGTATCTACAACCAATCGCTTTATATTTTCTGGTTTAACACTGGAAGAGAATGACTGAAATGAGATGCTAAATTATGAAAACCCAAACGAATACTACACCACATTAAATCAATGCTGCAGGTCACTCGTTATATGCAATGGGAACCCAAATCTGTTTACTATCTACTACTCTGTGGGGCGAAAAAAAAGAAGAAATATCGAAATGTCGAAAAACATGACGCTAAAAGTGAAATATGAAACCCCACATTCTGGTTTATAGGTTATGTATAAAACTAACAACTCAGCTTTGACTTGATCTGAAAATTAGCCAAAGTTTTAAAATTAGCCCCCCCCCTCCCCCTCCCCCCCCTTTTAAGATTGAAGGAATAAGCTGTACATTTACTTTGTATATTTATGGTTAAAACTGGTTGAGCTACTAGTTTTAAAGTGAGAAAGAAGTAGTTTGCTGTTCATCATCATAACTTTAGCAGTCAAATATATGTTTCATGTCAGAGATATGCACAGTAACCTTATGCAGGAAAATGAAGAAAAAAAAAAAAAAAAACTCTACCTAAATAAAATAATGAAAGTAGGCCAAATAGTGGTTGTTAATCTCTCATTTAATTAGAGATTAGAGAGTGCTTAATATCCACCAGACAACATGTGCGAGGAATCTCAACTGGATTTCGTGGTTAAGACGTACTAATTTGGACCTGTGGCATCTGCTTTTCAACAAAAGACATGCTCTCTTTAGATTTTCTGGACAGATTTTTTTTTCTAATGAATGAATAAATTATAAGAGTTATATGTATATGTGTATATATATATATATATATATATATATATATATATATATGTGTGTGTGTGTGTGTGTTATTGGAGGGTTTTTAGAGCAAGAACACATATTCAATGTAAAAACAATGTTATTACATATTAATAACTTTGTAACTGTTATGTAACTATTATATCAAACTCATTGCCACCCTGTTTTAATGTGTGTGTAAATTTTGATATGTGCCATTCTGTTTTTATGTGTGTGTAAATTTTTGGAATGAAATATTGTTTGTTACACTTGTGACACAAGCATTGCTTTCAAGTGTCTGTGAAAGTCAATGCGAGTGCATGAACAGCTCCAGGCTTTTGGTTGCCTTTGAAGTCTTGCATTCTGATATTTGAATAAATGTGGAAAATTTTACCTTTATTTGATGAAATATTCAGAGGTTTATAGTGAGTGGTTAAACACTTTCATAGCTTTGTCACGAATGAAATTTACCAACAACCTAAATAGTTTTGCATTAGATGATTTCTAAAAGTATTCATCTTTATTACGTATACAAATATTTAACGTTGTCTTGTGCAGCACTTAATCTTTATAACTATTTGTACTTTCATGAATCAAAGTGAAAAGGCTTCATTAATCAATAGTGAATTCAGTTAATAAAATAATGAATATATAGTGCGACGAGGTCTTCTCTTTTTGGCATAACCAGGTGACTCATGCTAATAACTCAAACCACTTCAAAATAAAGGCCACTGACTGAACAGTTCACACACACTGTTAATTAAACTTGCTCCTGTGAGATTTAGTCATTTACATCCATTTGCTTCCTCATAAGTCACTGTCATGGTGCTGTTTATACACATCATTTAATATTGCATCCTTCCTTAAACTCAGTTCATCTACTAGGGTGGTGGTGCACACAATCTATGGATCACAGAGAAGTCTTTTCTGAGACAACATTCATCTGGAACAGCAGTGGACACTCCCTAGGTTTTTTTACCTATTCATATAGCAATAAGTGCAGCGCTGGCAGTGGGAAGATTACATACCTACTGAAAAACCTAATTACAAGCCTGTCAATCATCTCACCTGTGTGATTACACTAGCATTTGTATTTATCGTGCGGGCTGCATCTGGGAATAATTTACTACTTTTAAATAGATATATTAAATGTTGATTGAGTGAACCAGCAGTGCTGCTACAGGCATTTACTCGTCTGGTGGTGGCCGGTTTAAGGCTGTTCTGAGATTCAGACTTCCTTCCTTCCTACATCAATCTAATGATTGTGACTGTTGTTAACCTTAAAGACTGAGATGTTTTGTCACTGGATCAATGCATAGCCATAGGCACAATGTACTCTTGTTTGCCAATTATATTTCAAGATGTATTTAAAACCTTTGAAGCATCCAGATAAAAAAAGAACGATATGGATCTGTTGGTGTTTCAGATAGTTTCTAAGGATTGAATCTTAACAAACCACAGGAGAGGGCAACATCAGCTCAAATCAAAATGGTGAAATTATTAAATTCACTCCAATGTTGAATTAAAAGGTGCTGTAGATGTTCTGGGAAAATGCTAACTTTAGCCTGCTAGCATTGAAAGTCGAAACATCTGGTGGTGGTGATCTTACGAATCCACGGACCAAAGGTGTGGATGTTATAGTTTGCTTGTAACTTTATCTCCAGGGTGGAAAAGCAACACTGATATTTGTCTTTCTTTTGGCCGATACTTTTCCAGTGCCACTTGTTGTCGGTTCAGAAGGAAAGTTCGGTTGTTGCTGTTTGCCTGGGTGCTTCTCAATATCCCTCCTCGTTTCCTCACTCCTCCGTCCTCCATCCTATGACCCGGAAACCGATCGAGCTCAGCCATCTTGTAGGACATCTCAATTCTTTAATTGCACCGCGAGGAGGCGAGGGTCGATGAGTGAGGAGGCTTCCTCATGAGTCTTGAGCGAGGATACACAGGTGTATCCTTTCCAGAAGTGTTTTATCGACTAAATGTGATGCACGTATAAATTCTCCTCCCCCTTCACATCTGCACCAAGTGCTAACCATGGCAGAAATACAAACACACATAAATGTGAGTATCAAGCATGAAGTTATTGTAAATGTGGGTTATGTTTTGACAATGTCTTTAATTTTGATGTATAACGTACTGCCCACTTTTCAGTAGTTTTGATTTTAATGGCTTATTTATTTATTAATGTGGTATTTTGTACAGGTTGAAACTATTACAACATAAATAATTATCTCTAATATTCAAGAATCCCGTGCATGCAAGCTAAATCCAGTGGTGTAGAGTCATCCTTAACTGACTTGATTCAATTCCTCCGTCCCTCACATCCTAAAGAGGTGGAGTTAAGACGCGAGGAAAGGAAATGAGGATGCCCAAATAAGAATTGAGAAGCGCCCACTGTCATTCTCGTGCTGACTCTGCACAGCGTCCTGATGACATATATGTCAGCAAACATGTCTATGCAAACACGTTGACCGACAGGGAACAGATGCTATCGGATGCTATCCGTTGCTATTGGATGCTATCTGTTGCTATCCGATGGTATCCGTTGTTATCAGTTAGGACCGAATGCAATGACTGAACGAACATTTCATGTTCCTATGCCTTCCACAGTTCATATATATTTATAAAAATACATTTAGACTGCTTAACATTGTGATTGCTGTAAATAGACTTTTAACCAGCATAAAAAAAGTTTCTGAAGAGAAACCACTAACTAATATGACTTCCATCATTATGAATTATTAGTTTAACATGTTATCTAATAACATGTTTTGGGCATGAGGATATGAAAATGCATAAAAAGAATGACCCCTTATAACCTAACAATGGCTAGTAAAACTAAATGTATATACGGCATCCACTAGAAAATCCGTGTGGCTTCTTAAAAATAAGAAAGATGCCAAATAGCCTCCCTGTGTAAACATTATAATGTGGTGCATCAATCTGCATCAATTTAACAATGCTGCATGTAGACTTACATTCGCAAGTTTAAGCACGTCTCGCCATATTAAATCACGGCAAAAACACTAAGGCCCCAAAAGAGAAAGAAACCCTGAAACCACTCAACACCTTAGCTTCAGTTTTGCACAAGCAAGAATTACATACATATTTGTCAGAAACAAATGTAAACATTTATATTGTTTTCAATGATTAACTGTACAATAATCAATTACGAGTTTCATGAACAAATAAGAATAGCAAACATCACATTTTTAAACATACTGTCAGGACAAAGAGGAAACATACACTCTAATGTCTAAAAGACTAAAAATAGGAACTGAAGTATTGTGATAATATGAAGGAATTTTGAGAACAGTTTGTTTTTTTTTTATCAAGAATTGCGGTGTGTTTTAGGTTTAAAGCAAATGTCTACAAATTTAGCTGACAAGGGTTTCATTCACTTATAATTGTGTGGATTATTCGTATTAATATGCACAGGGGAACTTTTCATGGAAAATGTAACAACACGTGTGTACGCACATAAATTTGGTCTTAACCTTGTTCTAATGTTCATAAATTTGCAGTATTCTAAATGAGCGACTATGTGACACAGAGAAACAATATTTTTGGAACCACTTTTTTCAGCTAGACCCATTTTTTTTTAGCTGATTTAAGCCCTTTAAAAAGTCCTCGAAAAGTGCTTGAATTAAACTCCCAAAAGTCTGTATGAATCCTGAAATTTATAATGTAAAAGCATCCGAGTATTTCTGCCACAATACAATGATTTTAGTAAGCGTTACTACATTAAATCCATGGTGATTGGAGAGCCTCAACTTGTTTGTGGCGCAGTGTTTCTCCTGGTTTCCACGTCAGCACTATTTGATCTCATGTCTGTGGTTTGTAACTGAGAATTCTTTGCTGAATTTGAATGCTTCCCACTTACTACGTATTAATTTTGTGGCAAATTCAAACACTTTCTCAGTGGATCTCCGAGCGATGTGTCACGTGTTGGAGATCGGCGTCCGTTGAGCTTTCTATTAGTGCTCAGTGCTGATAAATGGTCTGGTGCACGGCTCAAACTAGTAGCGTTGTTGTTTCCGTTTTGTTTCGTTTGCCATTTGATTTTTCTCATTTCTCATATCAGTTGTAGAAAGGGGTGGTCACACCAGTGCGTCCTCTAACAAAATTTAGTCGCACTGACAGAAAAAATGGTGCAAAATGTGACCATTTAGTCTCAGTCTGGAGCCCTGACAGAACAGTTATCTTTATAGTTACATTTCTACTGTGAATGGATCTTTACTGCAGAATTGTCATAGCAATTTAATAAAACCTGCTTCCTTGAGTCTTTTATTCACTTGATCAACCCATACAGCCAATAAATGGCTTTCATTCTCTGAAAAACTCAATCAGATCTGCAAGCGATAAAGACCTTAGAGACACTGGAGCACAAGGCATGGATATTAACCAGCGTTCCAGTGGAACGACGTGTTCATCCTGGGCTTTGCTTGGCAGCCCAAGCGTGACGTTGTAATGTATTTGACAACCTCAGTGGGGCTGGTGCTCAAATTCAGTTCGATGTTGAACACATGCTATGTATACAATGAGCAAACTGAAGTATTAAGACCAGCAAAAGCGCATCAAAGCAGATGGTACAAAATGATGAATCTCATTGTACATTAACAAACAACAATTTATGTAGCCAAAACACCCATAATGCTGTGCGATGGTTTGATGCTGCAACAGTGCTGAGCGAATTCCAATAAACGCACACACTCTGTGTACTATAATAGTGATCAAGCATCACCTGATGTCTTTGTCTGTCATATATCCTGAGAGTTATATCCCACACACATAGCATTTTGTTTAATTACTGTCTGACATTACAAGAGGGTAGTTCAAATGAAAAATTTATAGGAATGCTTTGCTGTTTATAAGGCAGACAAACCCTGTGGTTAGGAGACAAGAGTAGCTGTCAAGATTTTATGTTCTGATGGAAAGATTGTCATGTTCTCACCAAAAAATGAATGCAACTGTTCAGATGGTGTCTTTTCTGATTTAATTTACTTAAATATTTTAGGTAAGCACTGTAAAAAAAAAAATAATAATAATAATAATTAAATAATAAGGCAACTTATTGCATTCAACATTTTAAGTTTAGGACAAATACTTGAGAATGTAGGTAAGGTCAACAAAACTTTTGTTAGAAACATTTAACAACGTTTAGAGCATTCTTGTTTAGTTCACTATAGATAAAAACGGACTCATCCCAAATAATCTTTGTTCAATCTATTATTTATTAGAAGAAATGTTGCTAACAAAAGTTTGTTGCTGACCTTACTGGGATTTACAAGCATTTGTCCAAAATGTGTCCAAATATTGTCCCAACTTCACAATTTGAGTTATTTGAATAAACATTTTTTATATCCAACAATGTTGTGCCAGTTCCAAGCATGCACTGCAGGTTGAAAAAAAATATGAGTTAATTCTTATTAAAAATGGCTTAATTTATGCTGCTGCTGCTGTTGTTGTCACTGTTATTTAGCTGTCATATGTTTCAGACTTCATATTTTGACTGAATTACAATTGTTGATCATCACCATGTTTGAGACTTGTGTTTGAGACCATTTTTGACATGAGACATTTACTGAGGTGACTGAAGCTACTTGTATTGCTAAACATTCTTTGGTTGTCTTGACAAGAGGTTTTAAGTAAAAAGACTACCTGTACTCATTATATGAAAAAAAGTTTTTAAGTTAACTTTAACTTGAGCAAATTAGTTGAGTTAACTTGAAAAGTTAAATGCGATAGTTTGCCTTATTTTTTCAGGTTGGCTCAACTTGTTTTGTTTTTTGTTTTTTTGTCGTCTTGAAAAGAAATTTTAAGTTCAAAAGATTACCTGGTACTCATTAGATGAACAAAAGTATATAAGTTGATTTTAACTAGAGCAAATTAGTTGAGTTAACTTAAAAAGTTAAATGCGATAAGTTGCCTTATTTTGCCTTATTTTTTAGTTAGCTCAACTACACAGAATGACTTGACTGAACTAAAAACATCAAGATGCAATGACTTAAAATCTGCTATTATTGTAATAATTACCACTTCAGATATCAACATATCAACATGTAGTACATACAAATCTACAATGGTAATGATGATTTTATTAAATACAGGAACATATTAATTTGGACATCACAATGCAAGTTATACATGATAACAAAATCAGCAACAGTGTAAATAAAGCAGTGAAACAATGAAACCATATTAATTATTCATTCATGCCCCAGTGCATGCTGTGAAACAGGGCAAATGAGACTGGCAAAACAAGTTTTTTGTTTTTTTTTCTCTCGGTGTAGGCCTGTTTGAGCACAATAAGAAAAGCATTCATCCAGCTCACCTGCTATGCATCCTTAGTTCTCTTTAAAATATAAGCAGAGAAAAGATGTAGATCTATAATGGTGTTCCTCAAAGTTCTTCATTGTTAGGCCTTTGGATTATTGAAAAAAATAATAATAATAATTCATTTATATTCAAGTCCATATTCAGTCAGGTCTTCATAGTCAGTTTAGTGATAAACCATATTAGCGGTTTCCACACAGAATTAAAGTGAGATTAACATCTCTGATAATTCGGAGACTTTAAGGTACATTGCCACCATGTCAGTTCCCCATCTCATGACATCTTAATTAAACGCAAAGCGACATGTGAAACAACAAGAGATAATCAAGATGAAACCAATTTACCAGTGTCAACAGTAGTTACATAGCCGATGATAATGAAACCTTTCTCGATAAAAGCTCAGAGAAACATCCTCCAGCATGTTATCTTCCGTTGTCAGTTTCGCAAATGGTCAAGTCACCAATTAAGGGAGACAAATGCAGCATTGTTTCCAATAAGCCAATTACTAGGCCACCACATTCCAGGCCAAAAAAAAAAAAAAAAAAAATTAAAGGAAGTGATTATTCAAGGAAGAACTCAAGGAGGCGATTATGCTAGTTTATATTCAGGTGTTGATTGAATATCTCATGAACGGAAAGATCATAATGAGCTGATGAGTATAAACAAGAGAGGTGTATGCTGTAAACGCACTTTATAGCAATGTCCGGGGAAGTCTGAATCCATTCCGACAGGTATTTCATCCAAATTCATCCAGACAGGAATTTTTATTTCTTCTCCTATGCCTGGTTGGCATATCTATGCAGCAGGATGGTTCCTGCACTTTAACGCCCCAGTGATTCAGTTAATAGGAGCTTCGGCGTTCAGGTGTTAGCTAAGATGTGAAGAGCCGCTGACCATGCTAATGTAACGCTGTCAGTATGCAGTTATGATCTGCTAATCCTCTCCAGTTCCAGGGTTATGATCAGAAAAATCTGTGGATTTGTACTGAGCCGATAATCTTTTTGTTATTGCAGAGATAATTCTACAAAAGAACACCATGCTTTGCAATGATATGTACTGTAGCACTTTTCTTGAGAATCCTGAAAATACCTTCACACACAATCCCATAGCCCAATGGTCGGCAACTTTTTGACAAGTGCCATTATGAATTTATGGCTGTTGCTTCAACTTCAAGGACTTTAATGTCTCAGGGGCTGATTTTTTTAATATAAGTTTGTTGTTTTTATTACATGAAGGTCAGATTAAAACTCTCTTGAAAACATTTCAGTATGCATTCATCATTTATTTTGGTTTCTTTTCAAACCCCTTTATACAGTATTTAGATTTTATTGTTTTACCCTTGTCCCAGACTTTCAGTCTCAAAAGTGAGAAAATCAATTAAAGAAAATTCATTCTTACTTGTTTAAAACTTTGACAATTAAACAAAGGGGGGTAAAAAATATGTGTAACACTCTGACGACAGGAGACGGAGGATACAAATAACAAGCAGGTTTAATTCAAGACAGAGGAGACTCGAAACAGAGTGCATAACACAAACAATAACCGACAACGGATGAATAACAAACAGGAACTTAAATACACAGATGACTAAATGAAGGGTAGGTGATAGGGATGAACTAGTCACGTGAAGACAGGTGCAGACAATGACTGATTAACAAGACTAACCTAAACATGACAAGACTGAACTAAACAAGACAAGGCAGAACTGAACATGTGACAATATGGTGTTTAAAACTTTGGATATCTAAACAAAGATTGAAATATACATACCCCTGTGGACCATTTCAATATTTGTATATAAAAATTATGCCTGCCAGTATCATATCCACAATAACAATTTTTACTTTCTAATTAGGATGTGTATTGTTTTGTTTTTTGCTGTTTAAATTTGCTTACCAAAGAGATCTAATGGACAGACTTGTTCATCACATTTTTGCTTTACTACCCTAGTGGAAAATTAAAAAAAAAAAAAAAAAAAAACATGTATTTAAAATACATTTATTTCAGATGAAGTATATTACAAAACTATTAACATATTCATTAATTTATCACTTGAGACTTACTGATATAAATATTATAATTGTAGTATATTTGATTTCGTTGATTTCAGTCATTTGAGCTGCACAATGTACATTTTAAGCCTAAAATGTGTTTCAATATCACTATTAGTAAGGATAGTATGATATCTGAATAAAATCAGTCTTTATATGCAAGATATTTAAATTGTACCTAAAGTATACTTACAGTAGTTCCACTTTTGCACAATCAAATATACTTCAGAATCTTTAGTTGGACCTCAACACTAATTCCAAATAACTGAAGTGCATTAAGTACAAAATTAGTTGTTCCAATTTAGTATACCAACAGTAAAACTGCAAGGTAAATTAAGTGCATAAATATGTAAATGCATTTGTAGTATACTTAGCAAACTTAGTATTTCAGATACATTTTGGTGTATTTAATTTTTACCATGTTAATTATAAAGAATATCCCATATCAGCATGTCTTGCCACACAAAGTGCAAGGAAGAAAAAGCATCATATATATTTGGTGAGTGATAATACATTCTCAACCAAGACAAAAAAAGAGGCTCAAGTCGTGACAGACCTTTTCTTCAGTAGGCGTTTTGAATGCTTTTGATTTGAATCACA
This sequence comes from Opsariichthys bidens, assembly GCA_037194245.1. Classification (NCBI taxonomy): domain Eukaryota; kingdom Metazoa; phylum Chordata; class Actinopteri; order Cypriniformes; family Xenocyprididae; genus Opsariichthys; species Opsariichthys bidens. The sequence goes on along the minus strand of CM074286.1, from coordinate 9,980,943 downwards.
AATGACACATCACACATCATTCACACATCAAGTGTCAAATGTAACTATTCTTAAAATTCGACAGTAATGTATTGTTTACTTGATTTTTTTTCCCCCTCCATTACATTTGACACTTGGTTAGTGCTATTTTTTTCTAAAATAAGATAGATAAAGTGACAATCATTCCCCTCTCTCCATTTTTGGTCATATTTCAGTGGTTACCATTTTAGGCTGCCAGCTCTGTTTGAGTCAAATAATAAATAGATTTATTGTCACTATGATAGTCCTGAAACCACAAGCTATATGTACCCTTTCATGCTTTACCCTTGTACCAAACTTTCAGTCTTAAATTTTGAAAATACAAATTAAAATATGGATTATTACATTTAAAACTTAGTTTATCTAAGCTAGGGGTGACCAGTCCTGCTACTGGAGGGCCTCTGTCCTGCAGAATTCAGCACCAGGCCCAGTTAAACAAGCCTAAACCAGCTAACTGACACTTAGATAGACTTCTACAGAGAGTCCACGAGGTGTTTTCAGCTGCACCCATGTGCAACTTCCTCATCCCTTAGTCCATGTCATGCAATGATTGTTACAAAGATGGCCAGGCTGGCAGGAAGTTGAAAGGAGAGTATGAGAGCAAGATGGAGAGAAGGGTATTGCCAGCCAAGAGACTTCACAAAAGCTCTTCTAATCCCTAGTGGTCAAGGATCCATTCAGCCTCAGCTCCTCACCTCAAATTAGATCTCCCGGGAAGAGAGCAGCAAGGATCAGAAAAACCCCTCAACGCCCTCTGGGACTCGTTTTCTCCAACCGTACCTACGTGTCATGGAAATCTCTTGATGGAGTGCATCTGTTCTGTTTGTTTTGGGGGCATGGTAGGTAGAAGAGACGATGGAAGGCTTGGAAGCAAGACTTAAAAATGTAGAATAAAGCAAGCAATCTATCTTCTATTTGCCAAGGTAAAGATGGCAGTAAGATGATTGCACGGAAGAGTGAGTAAGAGGGATGGCGGACTAATCCAGCACCATCTATTAAATCTGACACTTCTCTTAACAAGATTTGACAAGCTTTCGGGAGAGAAAGATAACCTCGCCTCGTCAGTGAAGGAGAAAATGGGAGGGAATATTCAGAAATGCTGAAGTGTCCTTTGCTGGGTCTCAGAGCATGGCTATGTTCAAGCATTACCGCATGTGTTTGCAGACCCGAATCTCTGTGCAACTGTACCACGCTCCTAGTTGCTCTAATGCCCAGCGGCCCTTTAGCACATCCTGAGAAACGAGATCACAAATGAGACAGCTAATGAGCACAAGAGGCACCGTGGCATCTTGTTAGCAAAGATGCTCCTTACTCAGACATCTACTCGCCCAGGCCAGAAAAATACAAACATAACAACACACATACACGTCCTAGTTAGACTCAACACTCCTGCTGTTCTGACTCACTCCGCAGTTGCAGTATTACAAGCCAATGTAAGCTTTCTGTCCTTGATTCGACTCTTCGCACCTTGACTGGTGAGCTCGAGAATAATTTTGCCTGGCATACGGTCTATGATCTGCCACTCGGAAAAGATCCTTATCCATTCTGAAGTGAATGGCAGCTGCCCCCGGTGATGGTCTGACCACACAATAAAGTCATTAGTAGCCCTGCTAAAGTACACACTTTCCTGACAAAGAGCAAATAAAAGTATTGACAAACATGAGGGATAGAGACAATTGATTGACTCGGACGCTGGTGTTGGGGGAATCATTCTGAATTCCAGACTTTATTTACCTCTATCAGTTGCCAAACACAATCTAATTTTAGGTGCACAGTACATAGAGGGTTTGCATAAGTTGAAATGTGTTGAAGCACACTGTTTGGTACACAATCCTGAAAGAATCAATTTTTCTCAAGAGTGAAAACAGACGAGGTATCTGAAAGAACTGGAAGGTTGCGGTAAAACCAACAGGGTTGCAGCAGTGTGTAATATTTGATGTAAAATCAGAAAAGCCGTGTCACTGCCATTCAGGCGAGACTTCAAAATATATCTTCAGATTATCGATCAGAAAATGAAAAAAGTTACAGTACAAAACTTTTTTTTTTTTTTTTTTTACAAAATGTTCTTAATTGCATATTATTCAAAGCATTATTAGGGATCATTTATGTTTGTTTGGCCACAAAAATTGCTAATATTTAGCAGTCCATGTCCAATCAACATTATGCTAGATAATTTTGCCAATGTGAAACATTTCTAAAGGACAAAATTCAGTTATATGTTGCCCTCTCTGCATCCTTTCACATCAATGCTCAGGACTGTACTCATTCTTATAGTGCCTTCAGCCAATCATCATTGTCATGAAGTAAATTCCATGTAACTGCGGAGCACTTGGTCACATGCTATTTACAATGCAGTTAACTTGTCCCCAAATAACGTCACCAGCTGAACAACTGCCACTGAGATGAATATGATTGCTAACTCATCGCTTTTCCCAGGTATTATATACAGTATGTACTTGGCCCAACCTTCGAAGAACCACCCTGTGAACATCAGCACGGCAAATTCACCCATGCCAGCGCATCCTACTTCTATTACCATAAATTCAATGACTGTGAAAAGATTTGTGCCAGCCTTAGAGTAATGCTGATGCAGATGGCGTTCTTAAGAATGCCATTATAATCTCTGCAGTACAATATCTTTCGTTTTTTCTGCGCACTCTGCAGCATTTTGCCTGGCTTTTTATGCCTAGCGAGTGTGTGTTATTCATTAGAGGCATAAATCTCAGATATTTAATTACGATGTCTGTTTCAGCTTTAGCCAGGTCTCCGGCCTTCTCACTAGGGAAACACACAATTATTCTCAGCTTCCCTACTTGACAAAAGCTTTCATTTTACCTCCTGCCAATCCACTGATGCCTAAAGCAATCACATTCTCAACCAGGGCCGTTCATAGATGTCAGGGCCGTGCATAGACAAGTGAGAAAAAAAAGAGCACCCCTCTCATAATTACTAAGTTACATACTGACTGTAGAAGACCCCTGTAAAGGACTTTCATATTTATTTAAATAAATGAAGAAGCAAATATGTCTTTTGTTGGGCATTATACTGGAATTGGTTAACGAGCAAAATCAATTCTGTGCATGACAAAAATGACTATTTATTATTTCTAATATTATCCTATTATTATTTAGATGCATTTACACTGCATTTACAGTTGCATTTGTAGTAAACTTAGTGTTTTAAATGTAAAAATTTTGAATACAGAAATATGAAGCAGCTGTTTCAATAATGAACGAAACAGCAGGGAGACACAACTGTTTTGCTTTGTTTGGAACTATTTTCATTTGTGAAATAGAAACAGTCACAATTTACGTTGATGCGTTTAAAATTTTTAATTAATATAAACTTTGAAAATGAAAATATAAAAATTACATTTCACACTGATAATTTGGGAAAACAGCACTTTTGCTCGTGTGAGATTAGTTAATTATATCACATTATTGAAATTGAAATCACATTATCTCACACAGGGATTTTTTTTTTTTTTTTTGTTAATTTTTCGGCCCTACATAATGCTATTTTATGCCAGCGATAAACTCCCTTTTTTGTTGCTAAATTAGGCTGGCTCTATATAGATACTGTCAAAGTGGTTTTATTTGTCAAACAATGGAAGCTTATTTTAATCACCGTCAATACCTGACTGTCACCAGCTGCTCCAGCCCACTCGATTTGCGCAGCGCATAATGAGGAATGTAGAAGAGGGGTACGGGCAGGAGCTCGTGCGGTCCCACAGAATAAGATCTTAATGCATGTTTCGGGCACATACTTAATCGTGAATGGATTGCAACAGTGCCTGCACAGTTTTTCAATGGCATTGGTTCCAGAAGTATTTTTTTTCCCCGACTCTCTGATTGATGTAATTTTCTGTATGGCATCATGGGTAATGTAGTTTTTCACCAGGGATTCCTCGGTTAAACATGATTATTTTAAACATAAGTTGAAATAAAGCAGACTGATGGCTGAAGCAAATGCCACCAATTAACAACCTCATAGTTCACAGCAGGGCTGTCTTTAAAGATTTTGTTATAGTTTAAAATAAATTTTTCCTTAGGAGTTATGCTTCTGTTGTGCTCTATTGAGATAATTTAAATAACTAAAAAAAATTTTTTTTTTCCCATTCAGATGCACTTATGACTTAGAAAAGGTTACTTATCTAGACACAGATCTTGGGGTCTTTGGGTCTGTCTGTGCATGTGCCTGAGACACAATGATTTCACAAACATAATTATTGCAAACAATAACTAATCACCTGACGCATGGAATAGGTTGCCTGCTTTGATCGAAGGTCAGTCATTTGAGCTTCTCAATGGCATTCAATTGTAGCACAGCTTGGATAAATGGAAGTGAAGGAGGCTTGACATGAAGATAGGTCACTATGATGGACTAGTCATCCAATTGCTCAACATTTAGAGTGTCTGCGTTTTAATGAGTATGCCAACAGTGTGATGTCCTTAAGCTGTTAGACTTTTTCACAACATAAGCCCAATAGAAATAACTCCAAAACCCCCAAAACAAGCCTATACATACGATTCACTGCCTTCTCCTGCTGCAATGAATATCCAGTAAAATGTCAACAACTTTGATATCTTTTCACAAACTATGATTACAAGTAGCAGATTATTAAATATGTTTTTTTTTTCCCCCAAAACATTTGCATTTCATAACCAGCTACATATGAATAGTTTTTCTGATATAGTAAACTTAAAAAAGTTAAAATGGCATGGTTGCTTCAGCAAAATCAATTTTACCACATATTTGCTCATTAACACGATCGGTTTAGGGTATGATTTCAGGGTAAGTTTGAAGTTATTTTTAAATGTGATTGAGCATTAACCTTTTAGCTGAATACTTGACTTTGAAAGCAAATGCAGAATTGACCCAATAACTAGTTGTAGAATGTATTTTTGCAAGCTGAAGCTGAGCAAGTAAATAAAAAACTTCCAGGCTGCACTTGTATAAAGTAGAGGCTGACAATTTACTTTTTTATGATGGATTCAATATTTCAATGGTTAACATAAAAGCCAAATAAGTTTCACACCAGTGTATTGTGTATAGAAAGTTCCTGAACAGTGGTAAATTTATGCGGCTTGTGTCTGAACCAATGTTTGGTTCTCTAGGCTGACATGCTTACATTCTCTGCTTAGTCAGCTGTCATTCAAAAAGCTACTTTGGAACTGAACCATCATGACATACAGACAATGATCTTTGGTGACATGGCTTTATATTACTGACAATACAACATGTGCTCTGATCATGGTAGACATTTTTTGAGACATTTCACCTTTCTCACTTCCTTATTGCATATGGCATCCAACAGAAAATCTGGATAACACATTACTTCTTGTTCTTTGAAAAGTTAAACCGAAAATCTACAGTATTTGTGTGTCAGCACTGGTCTTTGGGAAAAACAATTGGAAGTAGAATTGAAAGGTACCCAAAGTCAAGAAAGACAAAGTGCACCACAGCCCAGGGCTGGATCATTAAAACAGACACTGGCTCGGACATCTAGTTATGCAAAACAAAAAACAACACCATACACAACAATATGGAATGCAAGTGAAAGAGAAGTTGAAGTAGTGTGTGTGTGTGGGGGGGGGGGGGGCATCAGTTTTAATTGGCTTTTGTTTCCCATCAGTCCCAGCTGAGTTGTAATTTACATGTTTGATCATTCATAGGTTCTTGTCGCTAACAAGTGTGTTTGTTGGGTCTAACAAGCAACTGTGTGAGTGAAATAAATAAATTTGAGGAATAGTACTTGATAAAAAACCACCATTAAATAAAAAGTTAACTTCATGTCGATTCTACTTTAATTTAGAGATTTGGTGTGTAAATAAATTCAATTCAATTCAATTGTATTCTATTCTATTTTTCTTACATAAACAATAAGTGTAATATTATTTTAAGAAACACTTTACAAGGCCCCATTAGTTAACATTAGTAAAAGCATTACCTAACATTACTAATCTTTGTTAAGTTAGTTAGAAATACAAGTGTTCATCGAATAATATTAACAGACAAAATTAACAGAAGATTTTAATGATGTAGTAGTAAATGTCGAAATGAACATTTACTAAAATGAATAAATGCATTAGAATATTTTAGGTGAGGGATAGCTGTGGATTAAGTAATTTTAATGCACGAGGTGGAGGCAAACCAAAACGAATAATGCTTGCAAGTCATTTAATGCATAGCTTATCCCGCTTGTGGTCATTTGACAGCATTGAAAACTTAAAGCTGTTATAGCTCATCAGATCTAGCATTCTGCCCGCTTTGAATCAGGCACATAGATAGAGTACTGCACAAGATTACATTTATTTGAATGAATGAATTATAGCATTTGTTTGAATTAAGTATTGATAGAGAGAGATGCATTTGTGAATTACCTGCATCTGTTCAGCGTCTCTCTCGATTAACAGCAAAGCTGAAAGTTTACTTCCTTGTTCCACCAACCGTTGCTGAGGAAGTTTCTTTGGTCCTCAATGTTTCTGGGTGCACAGCATTATTTTCAACTGATGTATGTGTGTGCGCACATGTGTGTGTGTGTGTGTGTGTGTGTGTGCACTTCAGTGCATTAATATAGAACTGACTTGGAACTACCTGTTCCTTATACAGTTTTACTGCACACCTTCCAGCCAATCAGAACTGAGTATTCATACAGACCATGGTATAATTTTATATATATAATATAATATATATATATGGTATAATTATAATGTTAATTATAAATAACATTAATTAATGTATTTAACTAATATGTTAGCTATTGGAACCTTACCAAATTTTGTTTGTGCTTACAAAAAAATCCCATTGGGGGTATGTATAGAAGTAAGTAAGTAATTAAATAAAGAAATAAGTAGTTTTAAAGATTTTTATTGCAAAACAGACCCAAATGCTGATTATTAAAATGAGAATTTTGCATTGTAATCTACCTTTGAATGTATTGAAACACGTGGTGTGTCTGAGGTTGTGTCTTACTCTGAATTCTGTATCTGTAGCTGTGGGGCATCATTGTTAGACTACTTTAATAAGACAGGTAATGATGAAGAAATGTAACTTTAATAAGTTCATTGGTGATACTAACTGAAGATGTTAATTACATCCAATCCCAAGTGCACACACATAATGATGGTAAAAAGCAGATGCAAGCTGCAAGGGATGGTGTTAATTAGGTTCAGCATTTCTATTCCCAAATACTGAGGAATTGTAATTCTTGCACCATGGCTCAGCAGTGACAAGACTAATTGCAAAAGTGAAGCAGTTTTCCAGCTGTAAATGAGAGAGTTGGGTAATGGTGCCACGGAGGCAGTGTAAACAGTCTGTGAGGCGAAAAAAAATGTTGCTGAGATCTCAGTTGTAGCAGGCTTAGCACATTTGAAGGTTACGGTAATGAGCACATGATTGGGAATGACAGGAGTGAGACAGACATGAGTGCAAAACATTCTGAACCACAACAAATGGTGGCAAATCGTTTTAACGTATGCATGGAGCGAGTTAGAACAACAGAACGCCTAGACAGCTTAGTCAGGTCTGTGTATATTAAAGTTTTTTTTATATATATATATATATATATATATATATATACATACACGTTGACCTTGACTTGGAATTTAGGAGACCAGAAGTGGCATAGATGCACACAATCCCACAATGCCCCCGCTTAGCTTGTGTTCCCATCTCTCCATTAAGCTCAGTGCTCATTCTTATGTGAATTATGCAGACTGCATAATATTTAAAATGCTTTTTAAATATGTTACTACTCCATAGAGGCATGAATCCAGCAGTAGAGTAAGATTCTCGCTACAGCACTTGCACATATAGAGTCCCCAGCCGGGGTTTGATCATTAGGTGTAGGCAAGGGAAAGTACAAGATTACATTTCAAAAATGAAGGCTTATGCCATGACAAAGGTTTTACAAATCCACTGCAAGGTAATGGGAATGATTAATAAGATGGGGTAGAGAAGGCCTGTATCATTTTATACTCACCAGCTATAACAAGAGCCCAATTAGCACTTGCATTTTCTCTCTCTCTCTTTCTCTCTCTCTCTCTGTGTTTGTGCAATGCTGCTTATTTAAATATGACCAAAACAAATACCACAACATGTCCATATTATTTAACCCATACATATGGTTTCTGGCAACTCCTCATTTTAATGTGAAGTAGTTACATATTGCATGTGTTTGCCATAGTAGTAATAATAATAATATTATAATAATAATTATTATTATTATTTAGAATTACACGCAACTAACATTGAACAAACCCCTAATACAAACCTATAGTACATGATGTTAATGATTATCATTGAGTACTTACAGTATAATTACACTGCTACATAATTACAACAGCACATTAAAATAAAGGCGGGAAACGTGAAAGTACTTTTTGAAACTGGTAGTAAATTTCAAAAATAATTACAAAGAAACAGCAAATAACACTTTATTTACACGTATTTTATTCTAAAATCCACTCTAAAAAAATTTGTTTTAATTACAATTTTTTTAAAAACATATATTACCAATAATATTAGTTTTACCATGTATTTTTATCATTTATTAAGGACATACGTTAGACTAAAATCTTGAGCATGTCAAGGCCGATGATTACATTCTGCTGATTACTCATTATATCTGACATTTATCTTATGAGTAAGTTGCTTGAAGCGAAATGATTCTTTTTTAGCATGCAGCACTAACTAAGGTGAGGACATAATGAACTCTGCTGATCAATGCACCACTATGAAAGTTTGACCACATTTTTATTTAGGAAGGATCATGGAACAGTCTTAATAGAGGCACGGCTACCTCAGCAAATGCAGAAAAAGGCATATTTCAATTTCTCATGAATCAACATCATGAATGCAATGAATGTTAATATTAAAAAGCAAATAGGGACAACAAACAGATAAACAGTTTAATTAAATAGATTGTGTCTTACTTTATAGTGAGTGCCTTTAGTTATCTACTTACATTTAAAAAAAAAACAACAACAACAAAAAAACTTGTGAACATGTTGTTCTGCGAATAAAAAAATCATAATCCAATTACTAATTACCACCGAGCTATTTTTTTTTTTTCCAGAATTTATGAAATATTTCACTGTACCATGTAATGCAATGTATCAAAACATCATGCAGCTTAGATAGTCATATGTAATTTGAAAGGTCTCATGGAGTAGAACACAACAAGCATTACTGTTTTGGGCTTTGACTAAACTTGAGCGAGTTATTAAATGTGAAGCCCTTCAAGACCCTTAAGTAAATAATATTCAGTTGGTGGTTCAGCATTGGTGAAAATGGTGTTTCATTATTTACAGCAGTTTCTCACGATTAAAATGAATCCAAAATCAACATAATTCAATTGGTTGATCACGAGATATTCCTCACAGTTTTACGACACATAACACCCCATAGGTGCTAACTAAAATCAATTTCACGTTGCGTTTTCGCTTATAACTTCATGGAACATGCAGAGATTGTAGAAAATATCACATCATTACTTACAGCGGATTTTCCTGAATGAAATGAGTCCATAATCGACTGCATCGATCTCGAGATATTCCTCTTGAAGGAATGATTTTAAAAATGTCCATTTAGAGGGGTGTCAAGGGCTAAACAAAAATGCTACCTTGGTTCCAATGCTGTAACTTTTGATTACAGTATTCTACCACAATAAAATTTGATCCAGAAGGGAACCTCCCCCCAAAAGAACTGTCCTCTTACCTTATTTCCTTCCTGAGTTATTGCATGTCAAATAAGAAAGTAAAATGTAAAATTATAATATTAATTAAATATATCCTTTTATGAGCAGTTTCTCAGCCTGAGCATGTCCAAATGTAATATTTTTTTTCTCTAAAAAAATTTAAAAGACTGATGATACAAACCTTTTGACTCTTTTGCTATAGTTTTGTAGTTTTTTAGTATGACACACAAAAACAACAACACTAAAGTGTTAATAAAGGTTACGCAATGCACAAAAAACAGGATTGCGAATCTGTAAGTCAATTTGCTAAATTATCTGTTGTTGCTAGAGGAAATAAAAGACCTTTACAGTGCAGTGGATCAGAGGGAAAGACTTTCTCGGTCAGATTATCTGTGTGAAATCTAAAAGCATTAATAAGCCTAAGATCAGGTCAAAGCTCAGTTTTTAACACCATACACTTCCTGCCCTTTCACTTCCTGTGACCTCGGCAAACGCAGTCAGATGTCCGTAATCTACTTTCAGTAGTATGGGAACATTCTCTGCATAAGATTGGAGTTTAATGCTCTCTAAATTTGCCCTTCTATGACTTGCCTCCCATTTAGGATCACGCAGCGTGACAAGAGGAAGAAGACTGAAAAAGCAGTTGTTCAGTAAGTTATTGGTCAATAAAATTATCGTTTATAAAACGGATTCGTCCGGCTCTAAAATCTCATTGGATAATCCATGTCCCAAGCCATTGATTATATTAATTGAATTTCTGTAATGTTGCGCACCATAATACTGCTATGTTGCTTGGCAACTGTAAACGTGTTGAAAATATTAGTTAATGGACTATTATTTTGCAGAATAGTTGTTTATTATGATCATTATTTTTAAGTTTTGAGTTTTAGAATGATGTCTCTTGGGTTAAACATCTACTCAGCCTTACTAACCTGTTCAGCTTACCTTTTAACAATCATCTTTCTTTCATTCACTACCTTTTCTTAAAACCTTATCATATTCCCCTCTCTAAAAGAGAGGCTAAATCATCGGTTGTACGTTCTGCTGTTCTCTCAACCCTTGAAATCTCTGGGGATTCTTGGTTGAAGAGACAAATGATACAGAATGGGTGGAGTAGAACAAGATGGCTTCATTGAGTGATTTTATTGACAGTCTTAGGCTCTCAATTCCTAATAGAAAAGTAAACAACAGTAAAGAACAACGTTGCAAAGGGCAGTTCAATAAAGTGGCGTGAAGCCTCATAAAAGCCTTCCATCTAAGTGAAGAGATGAGTCTTTTCCTCTTGCCATTTTTTTTTTCTGTGAGAGACAATATTGTGAAGGAAAAAAGGAAATATTTGCATTGGTGAGAATACAACGGACCCTTCAAAAAATTCAATAAAAAACATAAATAAATAAATAAATCTACGTCTATATGCATTAGTGCTGATGAAATGCCCAAATTCGAAGCTAGGGAACGAAATCTGTTTACAGCCAACATGCACAGAAGGTATATCTCTGAAGCCGATTCAGCCGAAGGGTTTTTTTTTTCCCCCTTGCAAATGCAGTTAGAGACACTAAATTGATTGAATCTCTCCATCACAGACTTGTTGATCAGATGTAATTAATTTCAGTCAACAGCTGAATCTTAATAGATGCGAGCGCAGTGCGTTTAGCTGAAAAGCTTGTGTGACTATTAGCTGAAGAGCTGCAGTTGTTTCTCAGAGAATTTATTTACTAATGGCACACCACAGGAACACAGTATGTCCCCATCTATGAATTCTTATGGTTTCCAAGACTTCAATGGAAAACTGTTAATACTAATTACATACCTGCGAGTCTCAAAGACAATTGGCAGAGAGTAAATGAAGGTTGCTAAAAGTGTTTTTTTCACCTCGTAATCATCCTACCAACTCTAGAGATCACATTACATCTCCCTCAGCCAACTTCTTTTACTTATTTATTACATTTGTATTACATATGTAATTACATATTTATTACATACATTAGATATTACAAATATGTGCTCTTGATTTTATATAACATTATTAAGTTATCAAATAATGTTGACAATGATCAGGTAAAAAAATAGCTTCTTAAGGTAAGAACTGCACATTTGCATAATTATACTTTCAAATAAATAAAATTCACCATTCATGCTTCATAGATTTCTGTAATTCCAGTCTGTGTCTCATTGCTACTGTTCTCAAACATTTTGTTATGCAAAGTCATCTAAGTGCACCCAACCGGGCAAGCACCTGGCCAACAGCTGGCAAACACCCCACATGCTGCTCAACAAATCAAATTTAAATTATCTGAAAAATAATTTGATCTTTCAGTAGCAGTCTGAATCAGATTGAACCCAGAGTAATGAAATTTGGTGAATCAATAAATGCTTGTGAAGTATTTATGATACCAACAATTCAGTAGTTGATAGCAATTTCAGTGAAAGTTTTGCAGGTGTAGATCAGCAGTATCAAGATTTAAAGTAAATGTTGAAATTCAAAACCAGAAAAAAAGAGCATTTACTGAAATTAGAGAAAGTCTACCACTTCTTTCTAGATATGTATATATATGTATATATATACAACATATACATATAACAATTACTTTACACATTTATTCTGAATGGCTGAGAGGTCTTTCCAGGCATGCTTTACCAGTATCACCACGGGAATCATTTTAGCGCTCGAATCACTCCGCTTCCAGCATTTCTCACAACGGACAAATAAACCCACCATAAATAGCTAACCCTACATATGCTTGCCTTAGGTGATCCTTAAAAGCTAATGTAGCCACACAAACTTCACTTTCTTTAACAACCCAACTGCGTTTCTTTTCAGTTAGGACATCTAACTCAGAGTTCCAACATCAACTCTGCTTTTCATTTCTAAATATATGGATTATGGAGATTTTGTTAATGACACACAGAAAAGCGTCATGACAATTGTGCTTTCCTCTTAAGGTAATTAAGAAGAATCTATCTTGTTTATTAGATTTTTCTGCCTACAGGGTTAGAATGCCCTTCGGAATGTGTTAAATGAAGACATAATGAGCAGGCGTTGCTGATAGCAGGCAATGTGCCTGGGGTTCAGAGTTCTGTCTAAGCATATAAGAGCTTATCGCTGAATATTTCAGTGAGCTTTAATGCTGTTTGGATAGTTTGGTATAGCACAGCAGCTTCAAATCACACAGATGTCTTTACTTTCTTATTTCTTTAAAGCATACATTCTCTTTGTTTTGCTCAGATGCTTAGAGCCAAACAAGACTCAGTGTTATTCCTTAAAATTAAGAATTGCTTTATCCAGATAATACACAAATGCTATAAATTTTGTAATTACAAACAGTACAAAAAATAAACATTTTTAATAATTAAGTGAGGGTCACTGAATCTCATTCCATGAAAATTGATTCCACTTTTAGAGAAATGGGACAGAAATTCATTATCCATCTGGTATCTGAATTTGAAATTCAGTGTTTTGCCCAATATAAATCAATTCGTTTTGAATTTGAACTACTGGCATTTTTCACAAAAGGTTTCCCTTGTGCACAAATACCGCAAAAATCTTTTTGAAAATTTTCTGATGATTAAGTATGTTCTTTCACTGACCGTTTGTTTGAAAAGAAAAAAAATGTACAAGGCTTACAGGCCCTATTTTGTAGGTTATTCATGGAAAGTGTCCCCTAGATACCTTCAACCTTTAGTATTGTGTACCAGGGTCAGCCAGTGCTTTTCAAGTGGAAGTACGGATGTCACAGATGGCATGTGTCTGTGAGTATGTTTGTCAGTCAACAATGTTGCTCCTAAAAGCTGCAATTGTCCAAATTCTGAACTGCATTTTACGTTTATAAATGGAATGGAAAATATAAATGGAATTACACAAGAGACAAAATTATATCAAACTAAATGCCTCTCGAGTCATCACTGTCTTCCATTAACCGTGTCTATCTCTGTGCACTGAAAGCTTTTTTTTTCTTTATCGTTGTTGTTGTTTCGAATGTAAACAGGGCTCATAAGATTCCAGAGAAACATGGCTGTGCTGTGTACAATGCACATGTATATTGAAATGCTCCAGGAGTAATAAAGGTGACATTCAGCATACACACACACACACACTCTCTCTCTCTCTCTCTCTCTCTCTCTCTCTCTCTCTCTCTCTCTCTCTCTCTCTCTCTCTCTCTCTCTCTCTCTCTCTCTCTCTCTCTCTCTCTCTCTCTCTCTCTCTCTCTCTCTCTCTCTCTCTCTCTCTCTTAGTTATGGTTTGGTAAAGGGAAGCTAAGCTTTCAAAGCAGTCTTAAAGCAATCGCCACTAATATGTACATGGTACAATGGAAACAGGATTCTAATTACTAATTAAATTCTATATTCAATGCGAAGGAGGTCAACTATGTGACTTTACTCTTCCCACATTCCAGATACACATAATTTCCAAAGAGAGGTGAAACTATATTATTTCTAATACATATTAGCAAGAGTTTTCAACACAATAGGGGTGGTGAACTGCTAAATGTATGAAACTTATGAATGAGGCTGAATAATCAAAATGCACTTGGTCTTCTGAGTACGCCATTTTGCATTGTGTTTATGAATGTGAAAAGAAAAGTCAAAAAGCTCACCCCAATTAATACATTTATATATATAAATATATTTATATATAATTAAAGAGAGTCAGTTGACATGTAGTTGTAAAGTCAGTTATAGCTGGTAGAATGTCTAAAGTGCCAGGTAAAAATCATAAGTATGATGCTGCATATTTCATTCACAAATATGCTGTATATTTCATTTGTGTCATTAGTAATTAGTATATATATATATATATATATATATATATATTCTGATATCAAATCAAGCTCTTCATCATAAACCTGTGATTTTTTTTTGTTTGTTTTTTGTTTTTTTTCCATCATATGCTAGACACAATAGCACAATCTGAATACAGTTTGCAGTCTTTGGCTACTTCCTTTTTCAATACCCCTCACAGTCAGTATTAATCTTCAGCATGTAACTTCAAAACTGTTACTAATGACACTAATGAAATATACAGCATATTTGTGAATGAAATGTAAAGCACCATACTTATGATTTTTACCTGGCACTTCCGACATTCTACCAGCTATAACTGACTTTGCAACTACATGTCAACTGACTCTCTTTAATTTGCAACTACATGTCAGCTAAGTCTCATTAGAGTATTCATAGACTTTTAAGTTAGGGTTAGAGCTGATTAAGTTGACATGTACTCGCTAAATTACTTGTAATCAGTAGAATGTTTGTTGGGGGAGCATACAAATAAAATGTTAGCTGACATAGTCTAATGAAGTGGACTAATAAAATAAAGTGTTACTTCATATAAACATGGGGATGGGTTCTTTTGAACTGGTACAATAAGTAGCCACATAATTCACACAATCAACAAAACATCCTACCATTGTGGCAGCGACATTTCTACAGGCAAACACCATTCGCTAATACAAAATATTAATATTACCCTCACCCACAGCATGCTCTCCATCTATTTTCATACCAGTTTCAATATGGGAAAAACATTATTAATATATTATGCCTCATGGCCTCTCTTTTTAGTGAGGAGATAACTTTTTGTAGGTCATGGTATGAAAAACAAAAAGTTTGTTGACAAAGTTTGAAGAGTAATTTGAATAAAATTTCAGAGTCAGATCTACACATGCATTTAACCAAGGGTTCCCATTGGCATATTTACCATCCATATAATACATAGTTCCATACTAGAAGCACTGTGATGAATAGGGTGTTTGTCACCCCTTCCCCACTATAAGCAAACTTAATCTTCAAAACATCTGACTGCAATCGGATTGATCTGCTGACCTTTCCACATAATGCAATTGACAGTACGGATCAGACAGCAGGGAAATCACATTAGCCGCACTGAGCTCGGAGTGCTCCTTGAACTGGTTGTCAAAGATATGGGATAAGTACAAATGCTTCATTACGAACTATTCATTCTTTCACAGAGCTGTGGTTCTAATCAAGGCTCAGACTATCTTCATGTTGAACGCATGAAAAGCAGCACGAAAGAGAGGTGTTGAGACATCTAGAAAGATATGCCTCAGCAACAGATTGTGTTTGAACCTCTATTTCCCATCACTATGTCAAGAGAGTGCCAATCAAGACAGATCTCCGTTCTGATGGGCAGAAAAGTTCGAAATCAAGAGTGACTGATCAGAGAGCTCTTACCTCCAAAGATAATTACCACTCTGCTGCTTCAGATGAGAAAGAAATTGCAAAGGTCATCTCTGACACATGTAATTCGAAAACAGACCATGTTTAAACACATATCTTTTTTCTCAATACAAGTACATTTTTACATTTGTCTGGTGTCGTCGGCGGTTGGTTGCTGTTGTGTTTAGGTGTATCAGGGCAGTTATTAGATTGATCCTGGGGTATCCTAGTGTTTTCAAGACCTTACATCCAAGTCTTCATGATGTTCTGGTTCCAAGTAAATAAACGTGAGTCTGTGTGATGTTTTTACGTGTTTTATTGCCCAACAGGAATTCATGTCTGATCATTTATAAAAGTAAAAGCACACCACTCAAGTCAGACAAAGTATCATTTATGTCAGTGGCACAAACAGCATGGGATGAGTAGCATGCTGAATCTTGCTTAAGATTAATAGTTTTACATTTACATCTAAACTGTAAGTATGACAAATAGAAATAGCGATGATTGCCTAAGTGAGCATTTCTAACTGTTCATCACTATAGTTTTCACAGAAGGAAAGAAGAAAGGAGATGAGAGGAGAGAAATTGGATTGAACAGCTTTAATACAGGATTACCGGACAAAAAATAATAAGTAGACGATTTTGCATTAGCGTATGCATCAAATAAATTCCACTAATCTTTTCTGACAATATGTATTTGGTGATAATCAGTGGAATAAGGAGCTGAGAGTGGACTTGCATGAAGCAGAATATTTGTGTCAAAGGTTTAGAACAGTCAGAGCATTTTTTTCTCCAAAAGTTCCATTACAAAGTCTGTATTACTGGTGCGTTTGGGGGTGAAAATTGAGAACAATCTGTCCTAATCAGAATGTGGTCTCAAAAACAAGAAGGAAATCCAGAGTAAAAAAAGAAATAGAAAAGAAGAAGAAGATGTCATATGCTCTCGCTGTTTGTTAGATGTTATTCTTGTGTCTCCTAAGGTTAGATGGTTTGTTTGTCACCAGCTAACAGAAGAATTATAACGAAATTGCATGAAATAATAAAATATTCTCATTGTATTATTCATATAGTATCCAAGCTTCTGTGTAATAATTGCAACTACAAAGTTCTTGTGAACTGCAATCTCTCGAGTTCTTCCCCGTCATCTATTATTGGTTGCAATGCAGGCACATAATGAGAGATCCTGACCTGTAATTTGGCACCCAAGAAATCATTGGTTTGTTATTGTGTTTTGGAAGCTTCTGAGTAACTGCCTGTCTTGTTCTGAGATACCCTACACTAAAATCAATTTCGAACTGAAGTGCTTCTCAATTTCCAAGACTACAAGAGAGTCAAAGGCAAAGAACTGGAGCTGTGGCCACGCAGCTGTCGTTGATATGCCATATCTGCTACCAGTGCATCACCGCAAGGGTGATAATTGCATTTTGAGGCCTTCCTAACAAAAACAGATTTGCAGGGGATTAACGGACTTGTCCCAGCTCACATAGCCAAACCTGTGATTAAAAGAGTATCGGACGACGTGGCTCCGTTCCCACCGAGTAATCAAGTGAGTCCCTGGACAAGGCAGTTTGCCAGTCAGTCTCGCACCATGGAATCCCTAAGAGAAGCATATTACCCAAGAGGCATTCAATTAAATTTTTCTCTCTTGATTCTGTCAAGGTAAATTATTTATTTTTTTCCCCAATCCAATTGCTACATTAAAGTGTTTGAATGTTAGGGAAAAGTCTTTAGTGAAGTGGTTGATTTCCCAGCAGCATTTGTTTAGTTCTGCCACGCTGGAGTAGACCTGCTACTGGTAAGATGAACTCACAGAACTAATTGAAAAGTTTTCAGCAGTAGTTAGGGATTTAAAGGTAAAACAAAGGTGCTAGGCTCATTCATATTCCTCTTGTGTTGTATTAGATAAAATCAGGAAAAAATGGGTTCATGACAAGACATGGCTCAGTTCACATGGCTTTGTAGCCCCTTGGAAGAACATGAATGACGTTTTCTAGCTTGCATGTAAAATAATATGTCTACTGCATGCTTATCTAAAAAAAAAAAAAAAAAAAAAAAAAAAAAAAAAAGACAAGGAAAATAACTGTTAGCCCTTCACTTTAGTTCAATCCTCTTTGCACCTCACAGCCAGCCCAACCGTTCTATGCCAGGAAAGCCCACAGTCACTCCTCAGTTGGCCGGTGGGATGCCAGGATGAACAAGAGTCCAAACCATGGCTCCTCTTCAAAGCTTACATTTGTCACTTTAAAAGATGGGGAAAGAGTGGGAGATTATAAAGGATAGCTGGCAGGAGTCTGTCTACAGGAAGAAGTGTAGTCCATCTCCGGAGGACAGTACTAAACACTGCAGGCTCTTCCAGCACAGAATGCGTATCCCAGTCTAAAATATTCCTGACTGTTCATGTCAGCCAAGCCTTCACAGGCTTTGGACTTTGTCCCCTGCCTGACACAATATTCTCTCTCCTGCCACCCGCTGCAGAGAGACTTTGACCTTAAACATGGAATGTTTGAGGTCTGAAACTTGGTGGTAGGTGGCAAACAAGAGGTTCAGTCATTTAAGATGAACGAATTCCACAAATGGGGCCTTTTTTTAAGCAGGCCTGAAGAATGGAGCCAGGTGAACAGTGCTGAACTGATACTTTGCACTTTTAATCTGATTATTTTGGTCACCATTGTGTCTGTTATAAAGGAATTTGGGCCAGGTTGTTCAAAGGGGTTACTGTTACTGTTAAATAATTTTAGAACAAATTAATAACACACTGTCAGAAAAAAAAAAATGTAAAAATGTTTGCCTTTCAGGTACAACAGCCTGTCACTGGGAAGAACTTTGTACCTTATTTACATATTATTTAAAAGGTACATATTAGTACCTTAGAGTAGTAATCCTGTATATACCCTTAAAGGGTTAGTTCACCCAAAAATGAAAATTATCCAATGATTTACCCTCAGGTCATCCAAGGTGCATATGATTATCTTCTTTCAGGTGAACACAATCAGAGATATATTTAAATATATGGATTTGCAACAGAAGAGAAACCTTTGACGAGCAATGCAATTACAAACACAGAGGATAGAGCAAAACAAATCACCAGTTACAGAGTCTAAAACAATTATTTTTGAAGAAAAATGTTGGATTCAAAAGAAGAGGAGCTTAAATTTGTTGCACAACCCTATTTGTTTGAAACACGAGAGGCGTCTAAACTTACAGTACTCCTACATCCTGCATTATACATCTCGTCAGAGGATTACTCATTTGGCGCAAGTCGGCTTGTGCAATCTGCTCATGGTCATCCTCTGGAAATTAGTTCTTTTAATTTATAAATAAATTTTAAATATGGATATCTTTCCATATGGAATACTTTTTTTTATGAATGGATGCATTATTTATGGCTTCATAATGCAGCCCCCCCCCCCCCCCATACACAACCATTACAAATCTTGGATGACTATGGATAATTTTAAATATATCTCCAATTGTGTTCGTCTGAAAGAAGAAATAAGGTAAATAAAGTACAAAGGTATCCCTTTATTGGTACTGCCCCAGTGACAAGTTTTTTTTCTCAAAATACAGACGGTAACTGAAATGTTGCATAGGTTGACTGTCCAAGACATGATGCAGGCCAGATCCAAATCTTCATTTTCCACATGAGCCACTGCCAGAAACACACAGCAAGAAAGTGACATGGTCCCATTCATTTCAATGAAGAGCTGGCGATTTCTGGAGACACGAGCGACAGTGACCACTGGCAACAAGATGTTGATGTGTCTAGCCATGATGGCAAAGAGCACTTGCTGTTTTCCTTCCATCTTTAATATTAAAGGATTAATTCACCAAAAAATGAAATTTCTGTCATTAATTACTCACCCTCATGTCGTTCCAAACAAGTAAGACCTTTCAGAACAGATATTTCATTTTTGGGTGAACTAACCCTTTAAGTATTAAACAAAGTCAATGCCAGTGTGAACGCAGCTTAAGGTTCTACTTAAGATAGGCTAGTGGCTTCACTACTACACAATATTACAACACGCTGTCATCCAATTTCAACATACAGGATGCCATCGAAAGTAATAGACCGAGCTAACCTGGCTTAAATCAGGCGTCCCTCATCATTTATGACAAACTGCTTCCTTGCAGTCAGCCTGACAGTGGGACTTTCTTTCCTATTACTGTTTATCATAGACTTCTAGGGAGATGAATTGCAAAGCGGGGTGCCTTATTTGTCACATCAGTCTCCATAAGTGAGGCAGAGACTATTTGGCGGGTGCTAGATTTGATTTACCAGGTGATAGCAGCTGGAAACATCGCAAATCTAACATGGCCTCCGTCTGTCTTGTTGGCAGCTAAGAAAATTCACCTCGCAATGGGAAGGTGTGCTAATTAAACGACAGCAGATAAGGACACACTGACGCTGGCTCTATATTCAGTGCACTGTTTCTATCTGAGAATCTCCAGACAGCAATATCACAATAGAAGCTTCATCAGTCATATCAGCTGCCAGAACCAGGCTAAAGTTGGACGAAAAATGAAGGATTTGTGGCTTTGAAGGTGAGAGGGCGAAGACAATTGGAACAGACCATGAAAGGGAAAGAACAGGAGAAATTCAAGGAGAATGATAGCTTCAAGAGATTGTTTCTAGTGGACTTTCTCATAATAGTATAATATTTCATGGCAGGGATGTATATATTACAAAGGAAGCTTCTTGGCAAGTAGGAGTCTCATCATTTTGATAACGAATGCCATTTCTGTGCAAGAATGTGAAGTTTTGAGAGGTTTGCTGAGTGGTCACTGTGGTTGTTAGTAATAGTGTTAATGTGGCTTTCAGCCATGCGCTCCAATCTCTCACTTCTCCATTGGAGTTGGTTTATTAAAATTAGTAGTTACTGTATATTAAGGTGGATTATAACCCAAAACCCATCATACTTCATGAAAACATTAGATCAAGCTTGACAATTAATTGCTGAAAAACGCATTTATCCGCTAATCTACCAAATATCAGGACAGGATGTAATTTCTGATGTATGAATGAAGTTATCCACCCAAACCAGTTCATTTGATCAATTGAAATTCTCAGCATGACTGACTTCTCTCTCAAACCCCAATGTTACAAAAAGAAAACTATGTTTCGTTTTGTCAACAAATAGAAATAGAAATGTGCTTTTTTAATCGTAATTCTGTTTACATTTGTAGTTATGGCTTGAAAATGAGCTAGTAATCAATAACAGACCTCACCTCTGGAGGGCCACTGTCCTGCAGAGTTTAGGGCAAAACATGATCAAACTCACTTACTTGGGAGTCTCTATCTCTAACCTCGACCTGCTTGTTCAGGTGTGTTTAATTAGGGTTGGAACTAAGCTCTGCAGGGCAGTGGCCCACCGGATTTGAGGAGCCCTGATGTAGACTATATACAAATCAGTAAAAGATAATGTTAAATTATTAGTGCATAATTCTACAAGCAAAGTCATTACAATTTTGAGATGTCAGAACTAGTGTGTTGGTGCAAACCTTTCGCCCCACACTTGTGTTCAGTATTGAACTTACTCCCATGGTCAAAGGTGAAGGCTATTATAATATTTATTGATGCAGAAGATCTCCAGAGAATGTGAGAGAACAGGCGTGGAGACTCATTCATGCTTGGCACTCATTTGTTTGCCAGATTGGAGTCGACTGTCACTGTCTGGCAACAAGTGAGGGTTTAAGACTTTGGGCATGCTGCCGATCTCGGCCCAAAATGCCCGCTGAGTGCTCTGATTGATTCAAATCAACAGGAAGTCTAGGATCTTCAACCCATCTTGTGTTACTTATATTAACACACACACACAAGCACACATATGATAACAGACGTCAAGGCATCGCCCCCACCACATACATACATTTACATAAATAAATTTACATAGTCGCTGCTGGTGAAGTCACCTCTTTATTCAAATGCAATTGCTCATCCGATAATGTACTCTGGGACTGTGAGAACATAGGTGCAAGTTGACATCTGTGTTTGTGCATTGTTCTCAAGGCCACAAAGGGTCAGCTTGGCGCTGTTCCACTCACATTGAAGGCTGGTCATCCCAATTGAAACTACGACATATGCTAATCATTTATGGGCAAAACAAACTGCATTTTATTGCGCATAAAATAATCATAGCTGCAACATCATAATCTATCATGTTTGCCATATCCAAATATTCATGTCCAAAGCATGCTTTCATGTCACTTAGTGTGAGTGAATATTTATCTCACAGTATAAATGTAAGACACAAGAAACAGATATCTCAGTGGGAAAGCTGTTTGATTGTGGTCAGTGATGCATCCTGATTTTAATTCAATCTGCAGGATTAAAAGATGATATACAGTAGATATTTCAGCTAAGTTACTGGGTTGTCCTTTTTCACGTTTTCTGCTTTGGTAGATACACCGGGGACCCGATTATAGCACTTAAACATGGAAATAGTCATGAAAAGTCCCCTTTAAGACTTTTGAGAAAATTTAATTTAAATTGCATGTTAAACAAAGTATTAAATCAGCTGTTTAGACCGTTATTAAAATGCTAAATCTGTTATTGTCATTGCATGCACACGGTCCATGCATAAATATTGCACAGAAAATTCATTTCCATGCACAGGAGGCTCACTCAGGCATTCAGATGAACCCCACAAGCTCACATTAGCTACTTTTAGAGCACAGGCCAAGCGATCTATGGACTGCAGCAACGTGCCCTCAACATCCCCATCTACCTCTACGATTCTCTTCATTTCATCTGTCTCAAGCTCTATTTACAGTAATGGATGGTCCAGCATCTAGATGTCCTCCAGTGGGAAAAGAGAAAAGGATATGTGTGTGACGAGATGTGAAGAATCAGAGAGTGAGAGACAGAGATACTAGTATTTTTTTTTATACTAGACAGTATTTTTTCAGTCTCCCCCTGCCTTTACTCATCATATTTACATTCGCTACTTGTAGAACACACACACACACACACACCTTTCACCTGCGTGTTACAAAGTGTAAATGTGAGAGCACATCTGCTGCTGGAGCACACATTAGTTTCTTGGAGAGATATGTGGCATACGGAGCTCTCATACCTGGCAGTAGCTTCTTCGCTAGCAGGTGGAAAACAGGTGGACCAGCCAAAACACGCACCACCAGACAGGTGTGTTCGTGCAAGTGCATCATATATCACACAATAGCCAAGTATATGTCCAAAACAAAATTCTGACATCTGAAACAACAACTAAAGATGACTAACGCTTAAAACTTTCAGTGAAATTTGGAAAGTTTGATATGTAATTTATGCATTTTTTAAAAAATAATCCTTTTTTGAGAAAAGAAAAGAGACCTCAAATCAAACTCGGGTCACTCGAAACACCGCTGTGCCGCATGACAGCGTGTTGCCGTCAAGGCTATTCATAGTTCTGTATTTTTGAAGTCTATATTTTTGGCTACACGATTAAAATGAGGTCCAACTGACATTCTTTGTAAGGACAAAAACGTTATTCAAAATGTATTTTGTTTATGTGTGTGTTCCTGAGAGGAAAGAAAGTCATACAGTTCTTGAACAACATGAGGGTGAGCAATCGAAACTGTCATCAAGCTCTACACATACACATAAAATCCAACATAGAGCTACCATGACCTAGTAACCATCCAGACATGTCCACACTAACCACAAGAGTTAACAGTATGTGCATCCTTCATTTGTATTCACCGTTCACATATGCATAAGAACTGTCTCGCCTGTGAATAAGAAGATGACAGGCACCAACAGTTATTTTCTCTCTCTCTCCATCGGTCCTCTTGACTAGAAACAGAAAGACAGAAAAGGTTGCGGAGAGATAGAAGCTGCCACTTGACACATCTCAGATTCTGAGGCCATCCTGCTGATGAAAATTCATTTCAACTGTCTTGATGTGTTTGCCTAAGAGACCTAAAGTATTTTCAATCTTAATCTCTGTAAAATGGTATTGAATGAGACGGAGAGGACATAAGGGCAACTGAGAGAGAAAACTTGCTTTTTATAATACACTGCATGAGCACAGACACCTAGATACCACATCCATATGGGTCTCGTTCTTTTAGAGCAGATTCCACTCTTCTCTTTCACTAGATATCGAAACTTGGCTACGGGTATTTGCTCTAATTTAGACACAACAGCATCATTCAGAGATCTTGGAACAAACAATTTTTGAATCAACATTCACAGCATTCTCTCTTTAGATCCTTGGCTTGAGAAACTACATTTTGTAATGTTGATGGAACTCTCCTGATACACATAAAAGAAAGACTTGAGAAATATGTGGGGGGGGGAAAAATCAAGGAAAAAAAAAACTTTGTGGAACATGACAGGCATACATTTTCAATGGTCGAGTGTCTAATCAACAGAGGAAACTTTGATATATATAATAAATGATGTATGAATTTAACACATACCTGAAAAGAATGAAGTGAAACTGAACTGAACTGAACTAAATTAAGAGTCTGTCTGTATAGCTCTTTGAGAGTATTGACCTTGGTGTGGAGAAATGTGTAAAATGGATTGAGATAAATGAAAATAAATCAGTTTAGCTTTGATGTAGTGAATCACATAAAAAGTTATATAATAAAAACAGTGACATTTTAAATCTCATAGTATGATCATCTCTTATACACAGTTTGTCTGTTTTACAAACCAGGTTTATTAAAAAATGTAATGGTGCCATTTCTGCAAAAATTAACACATTGCTTCTTGGATGTTTCACGACACTTTCAAAGTAAATTGGCGCTAAAAGGGCATTACATTTAGCCAAAAACTGGTGAATGTGGCAAAGTTTTACTAGCATGCATTTTAGCTGGAAACCGCAATGAAATGTTTTTGGAGTTGTCCAAAAATGTCGGTAAAGTCATGTTTTTCCAATATGTTGATTTTCTTTTATACATGTTTTTTAAACCCTGAGGTGGAAATGGGATTCTTACTGCATACAGTAGGTCTATAACCCTGTCCAGGGCTCAAATCCCATACTAGCCTAGAACCTGTAAATTTTTCCTTTTATAATCAAAATAATTTTACACAAACGGTTTAATGTTACCTATGAGCAGTGCTGGGGGTAATGCATTACAAGTAACTCGGGATACGTAATCAGTTTTTTGTTTTTCAAACTTTAGTTTTTCAAGCAAAACATCTATGTTACTTTTTCAAATAAGTAATGCAAGTTACTTTTTCACATTTTTCACACAGCTCTCCTGTCCTCACGGTGAGAGAAATAAAGTGCAGAGGTGTTGTGTGGCTGTGAAAAACATGATGGTTATTGTAGTTCTAGACTAAAAGTGAACATGAATTCTCTCACTTGCATGAAAACATTCCGTATTCCTCAAAATGAATACAAACAGTCAAATGCGATCTCATAATTTTACGCAAACCTGTAGTAATTAATTATATTAAATTACACAAATATACTTTATGTATTTAATCTCACTTTATAAACCAATGTCTTTGCTGGCGACCTTCAGTGATCTAATTCAACCATGCTAATATGCAAAAATTACTTTAGATTAGATATAGAAATAAGAGTGTTGAACTTCTTTCTCCTGTATCCTATTCTTCTTTAATCCAGAATAGCAGTACAGCTGAAAGGTTTGTTTGAGCTGCGCTCTCTACCATACAGCAGTATATATCCATTTCCTTCAGCCTGAGGCTTATTAATTTCCCTTTTTGTGTCAAAGGGTCTTAACATTTGCCAAAAATAGAACTTGTTTGTTGTTATTAAAAAACAAACAAGCAAGCCCAGCCCAGGTGAGAAAAAGTAACGCAAAAGTAATGTATCGCATTACTTTTCATAAAAAGCAACTAAGTAACGCAATTAGCTATTTTTTTAGACAGTAACGCAATATTGTAGTGCATTACTTTTAAAAGTAACTTTCCCCCACACCGCCTATGAATTTATCTGCTAGTTTAGAAGAAATAAGAAAGACAAGGATCCATCTCAGTTCAATTCCGCAAGCGCTCCACAAAATTGCATGTGGCGCACTTTTTAATGCCCAGACAGGTGTTTTGAACATTCAGACAGAAAATCAATTTTGTATCACTGATTAAAGGTTAGATAATAAAAACAAACAGCTCATTGAAAGTCAAAGCTATTCGGCCCAATTTTTCTGAAAATGTTTGTTTGAGCTTGTATGCTTGATGTTATTCATCTGTTAATAATGGGTGTAGCTGAAATAGACATTCCTTTTAGTTAAAGGAGGTCTGAATAATTTAGCCCTGTAGAGTATAATTGCGTCCATTTTTTATTAGTATAACAGAGATTCAGTTTCCATCCAGTTTCTATGTCCTTGGTTATACTGATTAAAAGTTGACAGTCATGCTTGATAAAGGGAGCAGACAGATAAAGACGTTGACAGCCAATCAATAGTAAAGACAAATATGACATTAACATTATCTACTGTGATGCATTAACCTCATTTGTCATGTGACTAGAGCAGCGCACCGCCAAAAGTGGCAAGATAGCACGACCCCATTAGCTTCTGGTGGTAGATGTCGTAACTACACAATCTGGAACTAAAATACATCTTTTCCAATTGGAACCCATTCAGAATTGGTTGTAAACTATTGGTCAAAAGTTTAAAATCATTAAGAGCTTGTGACACAGAACTGGAGTAACGGCTGCTGAAAATTCAGCGTTACATTTTAAAATATATTAAAACATAAAACAGTTATATAAAATTGTAATACTATTTCACAAAATGAAATACAGACACATACAAAAAGATATAATAATGTATTCACTCAATTTGATTTAACTAAAACAAGGGAACACGTTGTTATTACGTAGCCACGATTTAGTAAAATCAAGGAAAGAACTGTTGTATAGTGTGCAGGATTTACTTAAAACAAAGAAACAAATCGGTAAAATGTTTTTAGTAAGTCACGGGAATTAATTCTTAATTCTTGGCCATGATATACATATTTTTTCCTGCATGTCATGTGCAGGGCTCCGTATTGGTGAGCATAAGAGACTTGTTTTAAAATTGACATAAACACGCACAGCAGAGTCTGCAAAGCGTGACTCTGTTACCTCGTGTCTCGAAGCACATAACATTACAATAATAATGAAAGTAAACAACTTAGCTCTTACTTGTACCACCTGACTGCTTCAGACTCAGTTGATAGTGTTGACATAGAAAAGCAAAACTGAGAATCTGAGGACATGAACAGCTCCAGGTAGAAAGCCACGGGTTGCCATCTCTTAATAACAGAGCTCGATGTTTTGGAGGAAACTTTCAACCAGTATAACAAAAAATGTGGGGGGTCCAGCACCGGCCTGACAATTGCCATTGAGATGAATGGGAATGCTAATTTAACCAGGTTGACTTGCAAAATAGTTCTTTTTCTTTCTTTCTTTGTGTCTCTATCTCTTTCTCTTTTTTCTCTCTCAAGCATTAGGCCAGTGTTTTTGATACTTTCTGATACGGCTGTGATCTGGCATCATGGGTAACGCTGATAAGAACTGGACCTCTATCAGAGCGTAATTAACACTATCTCAGTGCCAGGAGGGCTTGAAAATATGGCGGCCATTTTAATGACTTCTAAATATAAAAGGCATAAGCTCAATCCATGTCAGCAGAGAGTTTTATTTTTCTCCCACTGCTTCTCATGAATTATTCACTACGGGGTGTGTTTGATTCATTTCTTTATCTGTGAAGGCAGTAATGAGGCTTTATTGTGTGTATGCAGTGGACAGTGGTCGAACTTGGTATTGATCTTTCTCTTCTGAGGCTCTGTGTTTGTCTTTCACAAACTCTCAAGGCACGCACAAGGCCATTTCAAGGATAAAAAGGGGGGGCTGGGGACTTGCACTCCTTCCAACACTTCTTAAAGTTTGAGAATATATGTTATATAACACTTTCTCTTAATTTTATGAATAAAATGTTGAGCAGGGCTTGCCCATGTAAATGTGTGGGTGGTTGCTGTGTGTTGCTATACATTTGCTATGGTGTTTTGAACTGTTTTTAACACGTCGCAAGGATATTCAATGTGGCCCACAGTAGCTACTTCCTTAATTTGTTTACTAAAGGCCCGTTCACACTGCACCAACAGACGGCAAACAATGGCAACAGGCACTTTGTCTCATAGGCGGAGTTTCACTTTTGTGCTTGGGGGGGCACCTACCAGG
This sequence comes from Opsariichthys bidens, assembly GCA_037194245.1. Classification (NCBI taxonomy): domain Eukaryota; kingdom Metazoa; phylum Chordata; class Actinopteri; order Cypriniformes; family Xenocyprididae; genus Opsariichthys; species Opsariichthys bidens. The sequence continues at coordinate 9,952,912 of CM074286.1, read as the reverse complement.
CCAGCAGACCACGAGCTCAGATTTTTTTTTTATATCATATTTATATATCATACATTCTACATATAAAATACATTTACAATGAACAATGACTTTATACAAAGAATAGCGAATAGAACAGACTCTTTATAGTTGCTGTTTTGTTTTGCATCTGCAGTGATAGAGTTAACGCGGGGAGTTCAGAAGTGCGGCGAAAAAAAGCGAGTGTGTTAGACGGGTGCGCTTGTTACTCAGTCCCTCCAGAAAAACGCGGGATTTCTTTGTGATTGTTGCGGGCAAAAATCCTTGATTATGCGGCACGTTTTCTTAAAAAACGCGATGGAATATGCGGGATATTTTTGCAATTTTATGCGACGAAATTGCGGGAACTTGCAAAAACTGCGGTTTTTGATGCAAAAGAGGAAAAAAAGGTGATCCCCCCCCCCCCACACACACCCTGTTCTCACTAGATACTGCCTTCATGTAAAGAGGCAGAATTACTAAATCACAGAATATTGAAGTTCTCATTCTGTTTTATTTCAGACCTTCATCAACACACGGCTCAAAATTTCAAAACATTGAGTCAAACAAGTTCTGTCGCTTTACAAAAGGAATATTCAACTTCTGTAAAAATGAATAAATAAAATATAAAAAAATAAAATGTGTGCTTCCTGTTTAACAGAGGTAGCTCTACAAAACACACATCTTCTGTTAAATGAAGTGCTTCCAGTGCACAAAGTGTAATCTCTTACTGCAACGTAAATTATTTTACACACTACTAATATACAGCTTCATGTAACACACTGGGAAACTGCTTCGCGCGATCTTTTGAGCTTATTTTTGTTGAGAATGAGAATTACTGGCGTGCTTCATCATGGTTTCACCGCGGGGTTTACAGATGACGTTCACGTCGCGTAATTACGTCACTTCATGAGGTTCCCATGGCAACAGGGGGAAAATAATGGCGCTTTACTTGTGTGAAGTAAACGCAACATTTTCAACTTTCTGCTAAGATATATGAGACTTTTTTTTGCAGCGAAAATGAAATCATAGCATATTTTTCTTGCTGAAATCGGCAATTTATGCGGCGAAAGTGCGGCATATTTGAAAAAATGTGACCCCCGCATAAATATGCGGACTTTGGCTGATTATGCATGAAATCAAACGATCGCATAATCGCGTTTTTCTGGAGGGACTGATTACAGTGTGTTCTTCTTCGTTCCGATTAAAGTTCATAAACAGAGCCTTGACCTGTCATAGAACTACTTCAGACATTACAATATCTTACCTAATGCAGAACCGGCATTGTTCTCTAATGCGGCCTCGAATGCTGTGGTAGTATTAGCAGCAATGGTTGAAGTAGAATTAGAAAACTCCACACTTTTAGTAGTGGATTTATTAAAAAAAACGACGAATGTCCATTTTGTTTATTCAGCGCGTAAAACAGAACGAGAAGAGCGTCCACTCACGTACCGCGATACTTTGAGATTCACAAATCGCGGGAGAATGTAATAAAGCTACAGTAATTAAAAATTAATTAGCCATATCTTACTCATTCTATACACAGAACTAATAAGATAAGACAAATAAAACGAGAAAATTTGAATTCTGTAATAAAAAAAAAAATATTCAAAGCACAAGACAGGCATTAATTGGCTCTGGACTGGGGGGGCACTGCCCCCCCCAGACCCCCCCAAACTCCGCCTATGCTTTGTCTGCGTTTTTTCAGATCAGTGCATTACCCCTTTGGGTGTATGTTGGTCTGCGCTTGTTTTCGCTCATTGACACATTCAATTGTCTCGTTGTGGACTGTCTGAGAAGTGAAAAACGGTAATCTGTTACTACAGTGCAAATTGGCCTTAACAGCAGACTCATACGAAATATGAAAATATTTCCACCACAGTGACATTCCCACACCATGTCAAATTATGTATTATCTTCAATGATTCTGTAGCAGCAATGACAGAGATGGAAATTAGTTAATACATCACCACATACAATTACAGGTTATCTATAATAAATGCATTATATATGAAATTGTTTATTATAATTTCACTCTGTTTAAAAAAAAATCATGGTGTTAAAAACGGTAATAATTCAGATTTTATAATGGAATTTCATCTTTTAAGATTGAATGTATAAAGGTATAAATTAAGGCAAAAACTATCAATAATATCTATACATAAAAAGCATGTGAAAAGCAGCAAAACATGATGGTGGCATTGTGAATCATTTCCGTGACAGTTATAACAATATCTTTATATAAAAAAGGGTTTACATCTATTTAATAAAACTTTGATTCATAAAAAATCAACTCTTGAAACATTAAAGTGTCTGTACTTGAAGAAACACCCATCAACTTTGTGTGTAACTGCATATTTACCTGAAGTATTTACCTGAAGCCATTCTGGTGTGTAGATTAAATGTGAAATTGCTTTGAAAACTAATAGCACAACTCTCTACACCAAGCCGCACAAATAATTTCTGCCCATAGCATAAACAGTACAGAATGCCAAAGTTATGTTTAGGTGTTTGTTCAGCTCACTAAAACTACATGTACATGCCAAATATGAGCAATAGTAAAATTGATGCTCAGGGGTGTCGCTAGAGGGAGGAGAGTTGGGACTGATTCCCAGGATTCCCAGCAATTATCTGAGAAAGCACATTTAAGTATGACACTCAGCACTCCTGAAATAAAATCCATTTTTAAGAAACTTGATTTTTAGCCTGGGGACTTGGTGGATTTGTTTAGGGATGTAGGTAGAGTGTATTTGGACAACTTCATAAATCAGTAGTCAAACAAGGACATAATCACACACAGCTATTTCTTATGATAAGAAACAAGGGACGCTGACATATGATATTTCCCATCTGTGAAGGAGCTCAAAATAATATTGGCAGCAAAATCGTAAAATGCATTTATACAAACTGACAATCAAAAAAACTATACTACTTTCCTTAGTAAGAACAAGCCGTTTATTTTTATTTTTTATTTTTATTTTAGAGCTATAATTATGAGATACACCAGACCTCTTGATTTCCAGTTCCAGGGGTTTTGCCATCCTGATCAATCATGTCACATAATGGTGACACATTCACCTGACAATATGGCATTGCCAGTGATTAGCAGACGCTACCAGTGGCCTCTGGGGCAATATATCCAGAATCTCATTGGAATATTCCTTGGGCTACAAAATCAATGAACGACTTGTGAAATATGAGGTGATTTAACAGTGTTCCAAATGTATTTCCAGTATGTGCTTTTTGCCTAATTAGAGGCACAGATATGTTTTCTCCTTTCACCCACCGCCTGCCATTTCCAGTGCACGAAGGCTACGGTGAAGACAACAAAGCTAATTGCATTAGCATCAATTTACTGCTTCGGCAAAGGACAGCTGCGTACCACTGCAATGTATCGCATTAGCACTATATGCAAAAAAGACTTAATGTTTTGTGTTTTGTTTCGTTTTGTGTGGGGGGTGTTGAGCTTTATATCGCTTCGTGTTTGTCACATGGCTTTTTTCTTCCTGGTAATGTGCTGTCATGTTGTGCATAGACCTGAAGAAAGAGGAGACAAATGCGATCTTACGTGAGCACAGCGATATAAATAGGACGCACGCACAGAATGTTAGTAAATTAACTCAATGTTTCTTTTACACAGTGTACTCAAATAGAAATTTGTACACACATTGTGACCCATGTGCGTCACAGGAGTGGCTGAAGACAAATTGCTAGACTTAAGACTGACTGTGCCGTCTTGTCATCAAGGGAACTGCAGGTGGGAATTCAAGTTTCAAGTCGGCCACTTTCAATGTCTCCTCTACACGGTAGGTATATCTTACCCTTCTTTGTAAACCCCTTGCTGGGTAAATGCCAGAAGTAGAAAATAGATCAGATCAGCCGCCTTTTGGGATGCCACATGCTGAGTTGCAACTGCCACAATTTCCCACGTTGCTCTTCCATGTCTGTCTCAAAGGAAGGCACGAGGAAGGAGTGGTGCCACTGTCAACCACAAGACCCCATGACCTTGTTGAAGATCTGGCCATCATTTGGATGCCAGATGCATTCCGTTTGCCCACAGAGAGTGGACACAATGAGCCACATGGGTACTCCTGTGCAACTGGGTCCAGCACAAAAGATAGATTAGTGAGCAAACACATTTTTTTTTTATTTTTTAAATCAGGTGTTGAAGCACCTGGACAGGTTTGAGAGTTCCAAAATCATGCACTTAAAAGGATAATTCACCTAGAAATGGCATCTGTGTCATTTCAAACCTATGTGCTTGTTTGCTTTGCTCCAATGAAAGCATATAGTGACCACAGGCTGTTAAGCAAAAAAAAAAAAAAAAAACACAACATAAAAGCGGTCCATACAACTTGTGCACTATATTTCAATTTTTCCAAAGCCAGTTGATAAATGTATGTAGGGAACTGACATGTGATATTGCTATAGTTCAATAAATAAGACATTAATATCAAGTAAGAGATAAACATTGGCATTATTTAAAAAAAAAAAAAATCATGATTCTCCCACGATTCTGAATAAATAACTAATCATAACATCATTTACAAGAGGTTCAGACATAATGTAATCTCGGGCAGTTATGGTCTAACGGTTTCAGATTCAGACTGGTAACCCAAAAGTTTCGGGCTCGATTCTCGACACCAACAGGAAGGTGTTGTGCTTGATTCTCAATACCGGCAGGAAATGACAGAGGTCCCCTTTAGCAAGGCACCTAACCCCCAATCACTCCCCAGGTGCCACTGCAACAATGGCTGTCCACTGCTCCTAGTGTGTATGTGTGTGTGTGTGTGTTCACTACTCCTAATGTGTGTGCACTAATTTGGATGGGTAAAATGTAGAGAACAATTTTTTGTTTTCATCACTTGTAAGTCGCTTTGGATAAAAGTGTCTGCCAAATGAATAAATGTAAATATAAATTCCAAGTATGGGTTATCATAATAAATAATTATTTAAAAAAAAAACAGGTTGAATGAATGATTCAATGACTCACTCATAAAAAATTCTTGAATTTAATATAACTTTAAACTATAATAGTTGTTCATTTAATTGTAAATAACATGCAATTGAGACTCTGAAAACAACTAATTCAGTTCACAATTAAGTACAATTTTTTTTAAAGTGTATTATTTCCATACTCTTTTTAAATGCATGCTAAAATGATTGAAATGGTTGAAAAATATGCTAACAAGATTTGAGAGCGTAATTTTCATTTTAGGATTAAATGGTTTTGGATGTAATTAAGCTCAATAATTTGGACTTGATTAAAAAGCTCTTTGGTTGAAACATTTATGTCTCTAAGCTTCGGTCTGTTCCTCCCTCCCGACGACTCTATGTGGCCACTGAGGGGCCCTGCTCTGAGCTCCAAAATGCTTTTAATAGGACAGGCGCTCCTTCAAAGGTCATAGCTCATAAAAATGCCAGCAGGATTCTGTCTGTCTATTTCAGCTAAAATGTCAGGGAAACCTCTGATTCCAGGCACCTTTCCCTCGGTTTTGTCTGTTATTTTCAAAGGAAAGTTGAAATCAAGGCAGGGAATTCGGGACAAATCACAAATGTTCTTATCCTTATTATATATAAACTACATTTTTATCTTTTCAGAACAAAATATGTCTGGTGCTTGTCAGTACAAAACTCACAATCAGAATGCTGTTTTTATGAGTGTTTTTTTTTTTTTAATCAAGTTGCTATGCTGTTCTGGGTGGTTTCTATGGCCCAATTCTAGATGATATTCTGATCCCTATAGATATGAGGGATGTTCTTCTACAGTGTCAGTCTATGAGATTTTTTTACACCTCTTTATCATCCACCTTGCATAAGTCTGATCGCTTAGAAAAGCAAAAGCATATCTCTTCTCAACAAAACTGAGTGTTTTGAGGCATGATGTAACCATAGCACAAACACGTTGAAGTTTAATACTCAGGGTAAGGGTTGTTCAAATCCCTAATCTTAAGGGTGAGCAATAGTAAGTAATAGTAATGGTTAATGTCACTCAGGACTTGTTCCAGAACAAAATCAGTGAGGACGATTCTGAGGGTCCCCACTTTATTACTCCCAGTTGACTTTAATGCGAGTTTATAACTATTTCTAGCAATTTTGAGATATAAACCTTGCAATTGCGAGTAATAAAGTCCAATTTGCAAAATATAAACTGGAAAATGCGTGGAAAATAGTAAGAATTTTTTTTTTCTCAGAATTGTGACAAACAGGCAATCGCGAATTATAAAGTCAGAACTGTGACATGTAAATTAGCAAATGCGAGGAAAAAAGTCAGAATTGTGGAATAAAAATTTGCAGTTACCATTTTTTATGTTTTATTCTGGGGTCAAAACAAGCTTCTTAGTTACTTAGTAAATGTGACAACTGTCAAGCAGGATAGTATATAGTAGGTGGTTAGATTTCTAAATACATTAAATAGATTAAATGGGATAAAGTTATTAAAGTACAAGTTTTTCAGACTGCTTTGTATGTTGTATATTGTGTGTTCCATAGTAGGTAGTATATGTAAATTAACAATGTTTACTACATGTTACCTGGACCAAGAAATTCACATTTATTCGTCGGCAAACTTGTGAAGCCAGGGCTTCCGTGAAAACTCTCTCCTGCTAAACATTTACTATGTGAATACTTGCAACAGGGAACAATACAAGTCAACGCCATTATGACTAAAAGTTTGCTAAGAAGAATTTTCTACTGAAGCAAGGTGATATTTGACTCTGGTAAGTGTATCCATAGCAGACTGGCGGGAGTGGCCTTGAATGGCAACATGCACAGTGCATTATGGGTGTTGAAGTTTTCCTACCTATTCTAAGGGAAGACAACAGCCCTTTTTCTCATTTTTTTTTTTTTTTTTTCTCTAGTGGGGTAGCACCGATTTATTTATTTATTTATTTATTGCCTTCTGTATAGTCAGCCAAGTTTTACTCGAAGATCATTTTGCAATTGGTGAAGTACCCCTTTAATTATTATCTAAGCATAATAGCAAATGTAGCATTTCACTAAACGTTTGGATGTAACTAAATGGAAACTTATCCTAGAGCAGCAGTTCTACCAGAAAGACTTGTGGAGCAAGATAAAGTAAGAATGATATCTATTAACAATCAGCAAGAAAAATTTCAAAGTTATTTGCCATTGGCCCCATCTGTAACTTACATCCTGAGGGTTGCGGACTCTGCATTTCCAGCCTAAAGATGAAGGCAGGGGCATAGCCGACCCCCAGGAGGTATGGACAGGGACCATCCTGGTGGTGGTGGAGAGGATGGAGGTAAAGGTTGACGTCAGCATCTGCGAACTCAGACATGATTCCTCTATATGCACCCTGAGGTCAATATCAAATGCTATTATGTATAAGTTGGAAGGCATGCGGCTAAATTGTGACTACAAATTAAGAGACTGATTTGCAAGATCAAATTATATTTTGGCTGGATCACAGTCAGTAAAATCTGTTTTCTCAAGCATCCCCGGGTATGTCTAAGCTAAAATGAAAAAACAAATTGCTTAAAAGCATTCCTGATAAATTTTTAAAATGAAAATAGCTTTGTATGTCTATATATGAGAGCTGTTATAGTAACTAATTATAGCTCATTCTGTTGAGCCATTATCGGAATAACATTGAAAGAAAAAAAAAAAAACCTTGATGAACCTTGAACAACACATGTGCTGATGTTATTTTAATTTAAATTAGATAACACCTGACCTAAGAAATATTAAATAAAAAACGTGCAACAGTCAGCCCAGAGCTTCAGTGGCGTCAAGGCACCCATGGCCAGATAGCAGGCACAAAATAAATAAATAAATAAAAACCTTTGGCCAATATGTCATAAATATGTCAACATATCTTAGCCCAGAACATGTTGTTGGCTCCTCTAGATAGTTGATATATGATTCAACTTCAAGTCTCTGTGGTAATCCAACCAACATACTGGAAAAAAAAAAAAAAAAAACATATTTATATACATTATAAACATATATATTAAAACAAGAAGTGATATATAACTTCATGTAAATAAGTACAAATATCTAAAAATCAAGGCAAGATTATTTCAGGCTGTAAATTATCACATGGCATGACTTTTTATTTCCTTGGGGGTTTTTTAGCTTTTAACCCTTAAACAGGCAAGAGTGGAAAATAATGAGCAAAAAAAATCCTTTAATGTCTCTTTTTATATCATCTGGAATTAAGTAAAACATATAAGAATTGATTTTTTATATGTTTGATATATTTTGGATTTTACGCTGGGAGATACAAGCATCTTGAGCTTGAGCGTTTAAAGCGCCAGACAACAAAACTCACTGTGCACTTATAATAAACAGAACATTATTGTCCGCTGGTGTGGCTGTTAATATCTTTACAGTTATTCTTGGTGTGAACTGCCCTTAATTATCCTCAAATTCAGGCATGTCATTTTTTGTATTTGTGTATTTATGTGTTTTTACACTTCTGAACATCATCTTTGACCTCTGGGGTAGACAACTCTCCTTTGATATCCACTGTCCTGCAGAGTATAGCTCAATTCCTAATCAAGCATATGATGCAATTTATCACACAACATGTAATTAATCCTCAAGATTTTGGTTGGATTTTTCAGATGGGTTTGATTAGGTTTAAAGCTAAACTCTGCAGGATGGTAGCCCTTCAGAAGCAGGCTTGAACAACCCTGTTCTACCATTAAATAAGCGGTAAAAAACCCTGCTAGAAAATATCTAGTTAAAATGCAAAGATGTAGTCAGCTATGGCCTGGTTTCACAGACAGGGCTTTGCTGGTGTTCATCTTGAGAAAAAAAAAAACAATAGCAGTGGCATATTTAAATGTCCATGCAAGTTGCTTTCAGTTGAAACAGCTTAAACATGCATTTTAATCTGGGACTATCTTAAACTATGAAACAGGAGATATATAGATATATTAATATCACTTTTACATGTGAATATTAACATTTGCTAAATTCTTTGCACGCAATACATATATTGAAAAGGAAGGCCCAGAGAAGGGGAACTGTGAACAGGGAGCCTAGAGGCATTGGACAGCCTTGGATGTATTGGTTTTAGTTCAGACAAAATGATCAAAGAAAATGTGAACAAGTCATGTGACCCTTATACTCATGATAGACTCAAATTATGATGACAATCACAATATTGTGCGAGAAATCCTTTCTCGTGCCTCCAACAAAAGACTAAAGAGTACATCTTGTGGTGCACGTTGCCTGTTTAAGGAAAATAATGAATTAGATATGTATGTGCATTCACATGAATTCAATATGACAATTTTAGAGCCATTAAACTGATACTTTTCATGAAAATGCATAATAGTATGGGTTTCAAAACCAATATGAATACAGAGTAAATTTCTATTAAAAAAAATGAATAAAAATTGGGACATGCGTTTTAAAGTCATTTTCATTATAGTGAATGCTATTATACGTCACTTACTCAAAGGCTTTATTCATCCGTTCTCACTTGCACTTCCAATCAAAAAGGCAAACGCCGCTGCATGCAACAGTGCACATGTTGTGATCCACTAAAAATCCACTCCTTGTCAAAATAACGCTGGCGCATGTTGACGACAACGTAGTATCTGTGAGGAAGGGGTCTAACTGTGAGCCTCATCAAAGTATAATGTATTGAAGTGCCTTCCATCTCAATGCATGCATCATCAGCCCACCACCAGGTGTTAGCTTCCCACAAGTAGCGGCTGTCAATAAGCATCCCCCTTTGTAAAAATGGCACATCTCAGCCAAGAGGCATTGAGTGAAAATGCTGCAAGGGCATTTCGCTAGCTCTGTACATTTGCATATCTCCCTGGCAGCTGTGCATTGTTTTTGGCGGAGGAATCAATACCAGCGCAAGTTGCCAGTATAACTCAATTCTGAATTCGAATAAACATGTAGCCTTGGAATGTGATGATGAATGAAACAAAGGAGAGGTTGGCGGTTCTATATACAGTACAGGCAATTGCTGCTGAGACCGGTCCTGTCCATGTTCATAAAAACATGTCTTTGGAAACAAACAATCGAAGTGTTTTGTTGTTGTTTCTCCTATGATTCTGAGAGTCTCTAGTGTCTGAAAGCTATAGTCGGGTTGACCTTTGCGATATTGTTGCGTCTGCTTCTGTTTCCCACCAGGCGTTCTGCAAAACATACAAGCTTGCACGCATGCTAACACGAGAGGGCTAAATCAATAGTTGTACTCCATCCATTTGCATGTCTTTGATGTTCTCCTGCAGTCTTCTGGTTGAGGAAATGCTTCTGTGTGCTTGTCCACAAGCAAATGCACACTTGTACTCAGCCATATTCCAGACATTGACTCATAGCTCTGGAAGATGTTACTTAAGGTGTTTTGAATTAAGACAGACGTTGTGTGGGGGTGGAAGTATCGCAGGCAGACAGAAAGGAACAGCAAGGTTGTCTGCAAGGTCTGCGCTGACATTTGAAAGGCTTTAATAAAAGTGGGCTCTTTTTAGAGCCAAACAATATAGGCATAATAATTGCTGTAAAGTTTAATAAAAGTGAAAATTAAAGGCATTTTCCATCTTTCATGTCCAAATCACAAATGCAAATGACCATGAAATCAAAATCGACAATTCTTATTTTTTTAAGAAATATATATATATATATATATATAATATATATATATATATATATATATATATATATATATATAAAGCAATGTTTTCAAAAGACGTTTCCTCTGCTCACCAAGGCTGAATTTATTTAAACATTAATATTGTGAAATATTATTACAATTTAAAATAACGGTTTTGTATTTGAAAATAATTTTAAGCATCATTAATCAGTCTTCAGTGTCACATGATCCTTTAGAAATCATTCTAATATGCTGATTTGCTGCTTAAGAAACATGTAATGTTTACAATTGTACAAAATATTTGTGTACAATATTTTTATACAATTCTTTGATGAAAAAAAAGTTCAAAAGAACAACAATTATTTGAAATATAATCTTTTGTAACATTATAAATGCCTGTACTGTCACTGTTGATCCATTTAATGCATCTTTGCTGAAGAAAAGCATTCATTTCTTTTCAAAAAATAAAAATACAATTCTTACTGACCTCAAACTTTTGAACGGTGGTGTAAAATGTTACAAAAGTTTGTATTTGAGATAAATGCTGTTCTTTTTAACTTTCTATTCAACAAGGAATCCTGAAAAAAAGTACACAACTGTTTTCAATATGGATAATAATAAGAAATTGAGCAATTCTTGAGATTCTTGAGCATCAAATCAGCATATTAGAATGATTTCTGAAGGATCATGTGACACTGAAGACTGGAGTAATGATGCTGAAAATTAACTCAGCTTAGCATCACAGGAATAAATTACTCTGTAAAATATATTCAAATAGAAAACAGTTATTCTAAATTGTAATAATATTTCACAATATTACTGTTTTCACTGTACTTTTAATTAAATAAATGCAGCCTTAGTGAGCAGACGAAACTTCTTTTAAAAACATTAAAACTCTTATCCCAAACTTTTGAACGGTAGTGTATCTATATAAACTTTCATAATCTTTAATCAAAATAACTTCCCATCCCTCTTGTAAAATCATCTGTTCTCACCAACATGAGGGTGGGACAACCTGTCAATCACATGAGATCACCGCAATAGCAAATCACAACTATCCAATCAATACCCAATGGACAAAAAGTCCCGCCACCATATTATTTCTTGTTTTAGAAGCTGTGTTCCTCGGATATACAGTACTGTGCAAAAGTTTTAGGCAGGTGTGAAAAAATGCTGTAAAGTAAGAATGCTTTCAAAAATAAACTTGGTAATAGATTATATTTATCAATTAACAAAATGCAAAGTGAGTGAACAGAAGAAAAATCTAAATCAAATCCATATTTGGTGTGACCACCCTTTACCTTCAAAACAGCATCAATTCTTCAAGGTACACTTGCACAAAGTCAGGGATTTTGTAGGCATATAGTTAGGTGTATGATTAAACAATTATACCAAACAGGTGCTAATGATCATCAATTCAATATGTAGGTTGAAACACAATCATTAACTGAAACAGAAACAGCTGTGTAGGAGGAATAAAACTGGGTGAGGAACAGCCAAACTCAGCTAACAAGGTGAGGTTGCTGAAGACAGTTTACTGTCAAAAGTCATACACCATGGCAAGACTGAGCACAGCAACAAGACACAAGGTAGTTATACTGCATCAGCAAGGTCTCTCCCAGGCAGAAATTTCAAGGCAGACAGGGGTTTCCAGATGTGCTGTCCAAGCTCTTTTGAAGAAGCACAAAGAAACAGGCAACGTTGAGGACCGTAGACGCAGTGGTCGGCCAAGGAAACTTACTGCAGCAGATGAAAGACACATCATGCTTACTTCCCTTCGCAATCGGAAGATGTCGAGCAGTGCCATTAGCTCACAATTGGCAGAAAAGGGTGGGACCCTGGTACACCCATCTACTGTCCGGAGAAGTCTGGTCAGAAGTGGCCTTCATGGAAGACTTGCGGCCAAAAAGCCATACCTCCGACGTGGAAACAAGGCCAAGCGACTCAACTATGCACGAAAACACAGGAACTGGGGTGCAGAAAAATGGCAGCAGGTGCTCTGGACTGATGAGTCAAAATTTGAAATATTTGGCTGTAGCAGAAGGCAGTTTGTTCGCCGAAGGGCTGGAGAGCGGTACACGAATGAGTGTCTGCAGGCAACAGTGAAGCATGGTGGAGGTTCCTTGCAAGTTTGGGGCTGCATTTCTGCAAATGGAGTTGGGGATTTGGTCAGAATTAATGGTATCCTCAATGCTGAGAAGTACAGGCAGATACTTATCCATCATGCAATACCATCAGGGAGGCATCTGATTGGCCCCAAATTTATTCTGCAGCATGACAACGACCCCAAACATACAGCGAAAGTCATTAAGAACTATCTTCAGTGTAAAGAAGAACAAGGAGTCCTGGAAGTGATGGTATGGCCCCCACAGAGCCCTGATCTCAACATCATCGAGTCTGTCTGGGATTACATGAAGAGAGAGAAGCAACTGAGGCTGCCTAAATCCACAGAGGAACTGTGGTTAGTTCTCCAAGATGTTTGGGCCAACCTACCTGCCGAGTTCCTTCAAAAACTGTGTGCAAGTGTACCTAGAAGAATTGATGCTGTTTTGAAGGCAAAGGGTGGTCACACCAAATATTGATTTGATGTAGATTTTTCTTCTGTTCACTCACTTTGCATTTTGTTAATTGATAAATATAAACTATTAACATGTCTATTTTTGAAAGCATTCTTACTTTACAGCATTTTTTCACACCTGCCTAAAACTTTTGCACAGTACTGTACATCACAATACGGAAGCAAAGGCATACCATTGAAAATTAGATTTTAAACATTATAAGAATAAATTACTACTTTGTCTTGTTAACGCTAATTTTGTAGGTAGCATTTTATGTACCCTAAATGTGTGAAACTGTTTTATATCAAACAGTAGCGTTAATGTGTTAACGCTATACTGATCTTAAGGTTATAAGAGATAGGGTTCCGGGTTAGTATTTGCTACACCATTGTATAAGAAATCAGATTGACATGACCAATAAAGCCTTCAGAATCAGCTGTGAGACAAAGTTTGTGCTTAACTGGTTTGGGAAAAATCCTCTGCCGTCTAAATATAAACTACGAAATAATATTTTCACACTTTTTGCATAATTAAACAAAAAAAAAAAAATACATGGAAAATACAATGAATGCACTTTGTTCAAGGAAAGTGATAGTGACCCAGGGTTTTGTTTGTTTTGGTCATGTGACATGCTCTTGACTGAGAAAGTGGCAAAATATATAAAGAGAACAAATCATGTTCCAATACAGTTATAATGTGGCCTTTGTAAAAAAAAAAAAAAAAAAAAAAAAAAAAAGTTTTGTATAAATAAACTCAGACAGACAGACAGACAGACAGACAGAAAGATAGACAGATAGATATATATATATAGATAGATAGATAGATAGATAGATAGATAGATAGATAGATAGATAGATAGATAGATAGATAGATAGATAGATAGATAGATAGATAGATAGATAGATAGATAGATGTATTTTTAATAAAAAATCAACCCCTGGAACAAAGTGCCTGTAGTTTAACGGAAAGACAAGGGGCCAAAGTGAATACAAACTAACCAAATCTAATGTAACATTGGCTCAGGTTTTCATTATGCAGTTTTTAATGAATGCAATTAGCCATTTACCATGGCAACATGTTTACGGGCACTTGAGAGTTTCAGAAGTACCGGATGTGTGTGATTACACTGCACTCCATAGTCTTAAAAAAATGTAGTATGCATATTAAACAATGAGCTTCTTTTCCAGTCTCTATAGTAAATACCTCCACCACAGCTTCAGTGCATCACTCAACTACATCTGTTTACTTGGGCGCTATATTTCCAGCTCATTAAACCTGTTTACTTAATGACTAGCGTCCTTGTGGAGGAACAACATCAACAGTATGTTATTCACCTGTTTTTTTATGAAATGATTTTCTGGCCTTGTTGCTTATTACCAACTGTCGCTGATTCTTTATGGTGTGAGTGTATGAAGTCACTCGCAAAATAAACTGTTATTACAAAATACCGCCAGCAGAAATATGATACAGATTTGCTAGCAAGCTGCTAAAGCAACAAAATACTATGGTTTATGCACTCATGGTAATTACAAGCTAAAGCAAATAAGTTAGTATCTGTAAAGATAATTCACTTCAGGCGAGTTCAGTGTAGCAAAGGCTCCTTCGAATGCAGCCTACAAATGGAACCTTTGTTTTAAGCAAAGGATGGATGATCCTGATGGAGGAACAGATGGATCCTTCGCAGCTTAGCGTTCCAAGGTTCATTGAGCTCTAGCGATGACTGGATTTTTTTTCTTTTTTTTTGTCCTTTTAAATTAAACAGACCATTCAATTAAACAATGCTCGGTTCGACCATTGCAGACTCCGAATGAAGTCCGCGTCCTTCATAGGATGCAGCCTTTGTAAAGAAACACTACATGCCTATAGATTGAACACGTAATGTTCCTGAAGGAGCACGCAATGAAGAATTCATGAAAACTTCAAATATATACGAAGACCACAATGACTACATTGAAGTCATTTGTCAGTCAAAAGTTTACTGATTAGCTCAAATATTAAATCTTCAACACTAAAAACAAGCTGTAGACTTGCTGTTGACTATTTTTTTTTAAACGACAGCAATCTAGAAAGATGAATAATATGCATTTCAGAAAAGAAAAAAATATATGATAAAATATATAATATATATTATAAAAATTTTAAATATAATTTAATGTTATTTTACCTCTTATATGACATCGCCACTGGTGGGCGGGGCCTTCCCGCGGAAGTCATGGAAATCATTGTCCACGGAGGTTTGAGTTATGCCACTGGGTCATTTCATAGTGAAGAGATTGTTCTATGCTTAAAGACTATTGATTTGAGGTCTGGTGTGTTCGAGAGGATGCCCTGAAGTGGTCTGCTCATGTATAATTATACTAATCGAATGCAAAACACTTCACGAATATGCAAATGTTCCCAGTGATTACTGAGGTCATGACAGTGTTTTTGACCTCCTTAAAGACTGTCAAAATAAATGTGCTGCTTTCCTTGAAGACAAGAAATATGTAAATAGAAAGATGTTCTGAGGTCTTTAGGAGGTCTTTCCCAATTTCCCAGCTAATTTCTTTCTGGTCTAAGGCTGTCAGTTATTGAGAATGAAAATATTACAGAACAGAATAAAAGAAGAAACACATTTCTATAATAATAATAATAATAATAATAATAAATCCATAGGTTAAGTCATGTTTTTTTTATTAAATTAACACAAGCACACAATAATTCCCTAGCCGTCACAACCTGAAATCAGTCAAATTTCTCCTTGTAAACACGTTTTCACACATCAGTCAGATTACTAAATGAATAACCAGGGCCACAGGTGAGTCTGTGCTTTGGGAAAAATTAACCCAACACTGAAAGAACTGGAAAGACGAAATGAGGAATATAGAGACCAAAATTATTTTTCAATTGGATATGCTCTGTGACTGAATCAATACACCAAGGCATGAATTCCTTATGCTAATGTACCAGAAATATAAACATACAGTATACAATTTCTGGCATGTCACATATGATTTACAGATTACTCAGATGATATTACTTCCACAATATTCACTGCTAAATTCAACATTTACTTCCCACCTGGCAGTGTAAAATAAACCCATATCAGCAAAGTAACCTTTTTTGAGACAACACACAAGCTGTAATAATCATATCAGCGGCCTGTCATTCTAGATACTGCTTCCCCTGTGTTTGGTCAAAGAACCAGAAAAAGTTGTCATGTAGATGAAAGTATGAGGCCACGACAGGTTAACAGTTGTTTTACAAATGTGTACACTGACTCGATCAGGCCACAGTACTTAACACAGTATTTTGCTAAATTTTTGGTAACTTTTTTTGGTAAACGTTTTTATTTTCGTAACAGTGTCTACATTGCTGCTTTTTTTTTTTAACTACACTGTATTCCTACTCTGTTATTCAAAACTATTCGCTACTGTAGACTAACTTAATTTTCAGTACCTTCCACAAAAAGTCCTAAGGGAAGTCAGTTCACTCAGCGGCAATATTGGTAATGCCCCGGGGGACCTATTTCCAGTCATGCAAGTATGGCTCTAATGAACTTGAAAAAGAGACCTGCAAGGGTCTTGTTAAGTAATCCTGCAACTGCCAATACCTGCAGTACTTAAAGGGACAGTTCTTCCCACCTTCCCTTACCTTATATATATATATATATATATATATATATATATATATATATATATATATATATATATATATAAATTACACATGCAAATTGCAGTCTTTTTTCATTAAGCTCTTCTTACATTCAAGTAAATGATGAAAGGAAAATACCCCTTTTAACCATATACCGTCTAAAACTTGGTCTTGGTTTCTTTTCCCAACAAGTCTGCACTTTTCTAGTATAGGATTAAAGTTTGGGAGTTTGACCTTTAGTTGCTTGGTATGTGATTAACAATTCAGACAGAGCAGTGTAACAAAATGACGGTTGACAGAAGGATGAGCCTCGGCAGCATTCACGTCTCACTGAAGACACTGAATTGAGACTGGCTCATCGGAAGGGAAAAGCAATGAATAGTGCTTCAGTGATCAGATGTTCATTTCTTTGCTTTATTCTATAATAATTTTCATAAAACATATTCTAGCTCAGTGAAGCAATAATTTTGTTTTTGACAAAAAGAAAGATTAAACTTTAATCTGAAGTGAAATAAAACAAATTGAAACTTTCTTTTTTAATATTACATGACCCACAGTACAAAATGTTGCTACATTTTTGCTAGCACTTTCAATTTTTCAAAAGCATCTGCATTAATCAGAGATTGAACGATATATAGCGAGCAGAATGCATGCACAATGCGATTAATTTTACAAACAGTTAGCTAATAAATCATTACCAACAAGCTATTGACAAAAATCACTGCACATGAACTGTGTTATTTCTTAGTATTGAATTGACTCAAAAGAACACAGAAAATTCTGAAATATTGTCAGAACAAATGTAATACTGTGGAACAAAATACCCCGCTACGTAAACTAGTAAGCCACTGATGATTTAAAACTAGCAGAGAAATGTAGTTCAAATGTAGTTTTACTATTTTTATCAACGCTACTGCGCCCAACACTTTCTACAACTTACAAAAACACACCTGATTCCAAACATGAAATTCAGTCATTATTTATCCACACCCTCATGAGTTAACAACATTCACACACAGCCATCATACTGCATTTCAAACCAGATTAAGCAAAACATATTGTTAGATTAGGATCAGTGAACTCTGGCGTCATACTAATTGCGCTAATGTGCTCTTTAATTCAGAACTCCTTCAACAAATTGACTGTTTAAGATAAAGTGTCTGTCTGTTTTTAGCTGAAGAATTCTCATTATAATGTGGAGAGAGGTTTTTGGAGCCCAGCTCAAGGTAACGCTAGCGAAAAGGAGAGAAAGGGGGAGAAATAGAGAGAATTAATGGAAGGTGTCTAATCCAGTACTGCTGAAAAATCACATACTTGAAACTTCCTAGTTGAGTAAATACGTTAGGTAATGGCTGCTTAGTTTTCCAGAGGCCGGATTTATAGTTGTATATGTGTCTAAGTTAGTACTGACTCAGTCAATACAATGAGATAGATAGAGGTGGGAGGGTCATTTCTTCCTCAATGAGGTAAATCTGGTCCTAACATAGCCCCATAAATCACAGTTAAGGGGACATAAAATTGATATATTACTTGCATGCACACAAAATACCTAATTAGGTGTAGATGTTTATGAATGTGATGATATGACCCAAAATGCATTATCTATAAAGCTGTTTTGAAATATGTATTGTGAAAAGCGATTTACAAATAAATGTGAATTGAACTGAAAATAGAGGTTTCAGTTTGTTTGTTTGCTTAAAGCCAACATAAAATTGCAGTCACAACCCAGCCTCTGTAATATTTCATGTGACAGATAGTAACAAAAAATCTAGTTTAATATAATAAATAAATAGAAAGGCTTAAATGTTGATGGTCTAATCGCCAAGTAAAAAAAAAAAAAAAGTAATAACATATTTTCATTTTAATACATGTGACACATCTCAATATAAAAAAGAATTTAAAAAAAATGTCATTTGTCATTGACCCACCATAAAAATAGAGTCCAGGTGATTTGATTTGGACAGTAATTACTGTGTGGTGAACAGAATGAATGGCTTTCCAGTCTCAAAAAGGATGAATGACTAACACATCCCCCTCCCCGGGAAAATAACCTGGAAAAGGACATGGACGGAGCAGAAGACACCAGCTGACATCCCTGGACTCATCCACAGAGGAACCAGCATTATTCATGAGAGAAAAAAGGTCACTCTAATGATCGATGGACAACCTGAAGTAAATCTAAAGCAAGAGGGGATACTTTATCTTCTAACAATCATTTTTTGTCATTAAGTGTTTTCAATACCTGTGGAATCTAGGCCAAAGAGAGAAAAAAGAAAACTTCAAGGATGTGCTTTTACACTTATCAGCTTGCAAGTGACAACTATTGTAAGATTAAAAAAAAAAGTCTGAAATATACAATTTATTTGAAAAAGAACAGTTGCCAAACAGTTGCATAATTAGCGTATAAAACGAAGTATCAATTCAGCCACACTTCATTAACAGCAACTCCATAAACTTCTCAAAGACAGCACTGAATCCAACTAATTTCTCAAGGTTCAAGGGGTTCAGGAAGGACAAGAGCACTATTTATCGCATTTCAGCTACTCTTTCAACGTGAAGGTGCAATGAGAACCCGCTGTGAGCAATGCATAACAAAACATAACTGAGAGATGATCAGAGAGACGTGACGGCCAGCTTAGCTTTAAACACAGTCAGCAAACGTTTGCTGACAAACAGGTGCCCTAATGACATTCATAATGGTCAGACAGACTCAGTTTATATTAACGCTGACAAACAGAGGATCTGGCACCCCACAGCTATTAAAATATTAAAATCACACTGCGCCCTCGACGTCATACTGGAACATTAGCGGCACACAGCCAATGTCCTTGCCTGCCAGCAAAAACAGATATTTATGTAATGAACACAAGAATAGTCAGGGGGCGACCACAATAATTGTTCTACTTTTCCTTTGCCTGAGGTGGCAATAGATTTAGGAAGAGTGGGATTTATTAATTTTGTATACATGTATACATGACATATATATTTGAAGTTTTCTTTTACAAATCAATTTGATGTTCAGATGGTTTAGCGAACAGTCCTTTGGAACATTGGATGAACTAATTAGGACTCTGGGGAATGTTACATGTTAGATTTATATCTTTGATTAAAAAAAAGTAGAAATTTTACTAACTTTTCCAGCTGAGTTAAAGGGAATTTTGGAAGGATTTTTGGCAGATTTTTTGAAAAATAAAAACACCACAAATAAAATACCAACAACATTAACGGTACACATTTTTGAACTCTTCCTAAACATACACCTGATTTAGCTAATAAGCTTGTTAATACAGACTTTAATTAAGCTACATTATTGACAGTTTAAATCTGAATATTTGTGTATCTGATTGGAATCTGATCTAAATGACTGACTGACTGTAAATATTATGTGTTGGAACTGCTCAGATCTGATTTGCATTGGTTTCTATGGCAATGATGTTGAGTTGGTATGCCAGAAATGTAGGCTTTATTCCGTGTTGCTGCCTCTATCAGTCTCAAAATTTAAATAGGTGTGTAGATCAGGCAGACTAAACAATCTTTTCTGCAATGACTTTCTGAAGACCTACAATATTGTATTATATAGTGCTTTCCAAATCTTCCCACTCCCTGAACGTAGTCACATCTCATTTAAAGAAAAAAAAAAAAGCATTGCATGCTGATAGCATGAATTAGTACATTGTTTTAGCATGCTGCTAGCATTGTTTAATTTGTTGCAAGCATGTTTTTAGCATGAATTAGCATGTTGTTGGAAAGATTTAACACATTTCTATCAGCTTGATGTGACACTTTGATCTCATGTTTTAACATGATGTTAGCATGATTTCACATTGTTTGTTAGCGTGTTTAAAGCATGAATTAGCAAATTGTTAACTTGTTGTAACATGTTGCAAGCATGATTTAGCACTGTGTTAACATGTTCTAGGCTAGTTGCCAGACAGACAGACAGACAGACAGACAGACAGACAGACAGACAGACAGACAGACAGACAGACAGACAGACAGACAGACAGATAGATAGATAGATAGATAGATAGATAGATAGATAGATAGATAGATAGATAGATAGATAGATGTTGAGTAACACTGTATGTGAGGTTAAATTTGGTTAGTTTATATGTATTTATCAAATACAAAATGGCTTCGAAAAACCCCAAACATCCATTTTTGTATGACTCGCCGTGCAACACACAGCCTTAAAAACAACTTTAAGTTTCGAATGCTGATATAAAAAAAGAATATAACTCATGTGCCCTAAAGTTATAGTAAATAGATTTTGAGTGTTTAGAATGATTAAAAAGATAAGAAATAGCTGTGTAGAATGGAGTGTAGGTGGATCTTAATGAGTTTCAGGGTCATGGCTACAACACTGCAGGGAGGTTGAGAGAAAGTAAAGGTTGTAACCTCACCTAATAAATACAGCTCTCACATCAGAGATAATGATTATGTGTCAGATCGGGAGAGAGGACACGCATATGTATCTGAGTGAACGTGACACTCAGGACTAGATGCAATGGCAACCAACCAAAAAAAGATATATTTATGTCAGACATAGTAAGTTGCTCTGGAAGATGGAGGCTGGCGGGTGGCGTGGACAAGCATAATGCGCCTCAAGAGCCAGTTTATGACCTCTTAGCCCTGATTGGCTTATTGCATATGGCATGTAATTTATGTAACTCCTGAGAAAACGGACAAAAATGTTTTCTAATGTCCCTGCAAGCAATATTTTACAGTAGACATGAGCCATAAGGGATCCTGGACATTATTAGCCCGGTAATGGCAGACAGTTGGGATGTTATTGTCACATGGGTGCACAGCACAGCAGTTGTTCAGATTTTTTTTTGCCTGGATTGCATGGACACATTTTATAAGTGCTTTCCTAGCCCTTGTAAACTCCATGGTGCCTCTACACGTATATCTTGATGTATCTCGTTGATAAACTACAAAATAATTTTAAATTTGAGCACCTTTATCTTGAATTAGGGACTTATGTAAGGAATATTTTTGGCTATGTATCCATTATATTTCACATCAAAGTGCAAGATTTTGGAATAAATTTTTGTGAATGTATCTGCCTGTTATATTTTATACTATATTATACTTAGAAATTGGGTTAGGTGCTAAAAATTTCTAAATAGAGTAATGCAAAAAAAATTGTTGTGGCAATTATTTTTAAGTCAGTTATTTTTCCTTTTTTTATCACTTTAAAATGACATTATACACACACTAACACTAACCCTTTATGATTTAATATTGTAATTAAGTTAATATTGTAATTAAGTGTAAAAACAATGGAGCTTTGTTGGCATAACTGCTGATGAATAGTATCTCGCAAACTAAACATCTTAATATCTAAATATACCTCTTTTGTTATTTGCCATCTCGCTAAGATACTTGGGCTATTGTTCAGCATGTGGTGTCTAATTTTCCCTTGCAAAAGAACAGATAAGTGTCTACGGATCTGTATCTCACTCCTGCTAGTCCACATTTCTCCTTCTCATTTGCCATGCCGGTCGTTCTCTCGATCCCTTGCTGTCAGGAGACCTGACGGCGGCTCCACTCCCTGAGGGGCTATTGACCCACCTTGATGGGTGTCTTCAGATGAAACCTTTGCTGTTTATTCAAATCATTCTGCTCTTTGGAAGACCTAGCGATTGATCAATATCCAGATCTCCTTATGCGTGTGCTGGCTTTAAGTAACTGTGCAGCCTATAACCAATCGTGACGTCTTTGCAGGACTCGACATTAAGCTTGGCCACACTTGTCCACTGATTGTTGACCAAACATAGTTTTAAGAATACAGTTTTTGTGCATTATTGAATGTATATTCGAGAATATGAATTCAAACATTGTTATTTTAAAAACTTGTTAAAAACGTACCCAAATTTCCAACAGGTACTGTCAGGGTTCTGTCACTTCGGTCTAGTTTATGTTATTGGTTTTGTGACAGAGCTCTGACACTCCCTTCATGTCCAGTCTTTGTGTGAGCGTACGGTCTCGCGTTCTCGAGCCATGCGCTCTCTTGTCTGTGTGTCTTGTTTCATGTTGGGGCGCGTGGTGTTCGGATCCCGGCATTCATGTCTGATTCGGTTTCAGGTCGGATTCGGACACTCGAGCTTCCTGTCTTTTTTGTGAGCGCACGGTTGTGTTTCACTCACCGTGCGTTCTTGTGTTCCATGAGTCTTGTCTTGTCGTGTCCTGTGTTGCACGCGGTTTATTTACATCTGCCGCGTGCTTTCATGTCGTGTTTTGTGTGAACGCGCGGTCTGTGAGCGCGCTCGCTGGCTGCTGCGCGTTCTTGTTACGTTCGTGTCTCGTTTTGTGAGCACATGGCTTGTGATTGTTTTCATTAGCCATGTGCTCGTGTTCTTGTCATGTTTGGTGTGAGCACATGGCTTGTCATGTTTTCTTGTGCCATGTGCTCTCTTGTCGATTGTCTTGACCCCACCCATCTTGTTTCCTGATTATTGGTTCATTTGCCCCACCTGTCTTCCCTCATTACCTGCCTTGTTTGCTACCCTTTTTATTCTCCCTGTGTTTTCAGTCCTGTGTTGGATCGTTTGCTATCGTTTGGTGTTTCTCGTCTCTTGTAAGTCAAGTCAAGTCAAGTCAAGTCAAGTCAAGTCAAGTCAAGTCAAGTCAAGTCAAGTCAAGTCAAGTCAAGTCAAGTCAAGTCAAGTCAAGTCAAGTCAAGTCATCCCCCTTGTGGGTTTGTTTGTTTTATTTTTTACTTTAAATAATAAATACCCATTTCTCTAGCATTTGAGTCCTTGCTTCTTCCCTACACCACCCCAAACCTGACAGGTACAGTTATCACATTTTAGTTCTTGACAAGGATTTGCTGCTATTCAGCACAGTTCAGTAATGGTAAAGGTCTAAAAATGCATACATGAATGAGTTGAGAATGAAAATGTAATGCACCGATTATAAAAATATTATCATTACTATCATAACAATCAATGTGTTACAGAGGTCAAAATTCTTGCCTAAATTAAAACATTTTTGCTTTAAAAACCCTTGGATCAGCCTCACATATATCTTTCTCCCCAGGCTGTTTGACATTTAGGTCATAACAACTTTCCCATGCATCTTTTTAAAAATATCATTACTATAATATTATCCAATGTGTTACAGAAGCCATCTCAGAGTTCTGCTTTAGTCACCGTGATTTTGCCAAGTACAATATGTTCCTGGATTAACATATATTGTTGATCCTGGAACAACATTCCTATCTGAATATTTAGCTCAACCCCTAAACCTAATCTAACACCACCTATAGCTTATCCCTAAAATCAGAGGGACATGATATTTGAATAAAACTGTAACTGTAATTGTAAGCCTAAACCTGACATAAACTGTAAACTTGTCCCTCAAATCTGATTGGTTGATTGGAATGTTGTTCCAAGATCAACAAAGATGTTGATCCAGCAACATGTTGCACTCGGTGAAATCAGGTTTTCTGTTCGCTTTGTGTGTCAAATATTCAGATTCTATTCGTGTGTGTCCATTCAAGTGTCAATTGTTGTTTGTATTTTCTTGCTCAGTTATGATGTATTATATTGATATTCTACAATATTTAGATTTTTGTTAAATAAGAGACATGCTCATGTGTTTTGGTTTTCATATGCGAATGTGTCACAAATAAGTTATTTAACTTTTTAGCTAGCATGTGTTTGTATCAGGGTTATTAAGCCAGGCTGGCAGAGAAGAGGAACTATGTGCGAAGAGTAATGAAAACAAAACTAAACGAAACAAAACTAGCAAATATAAAGAACACAAAGAGCAGAAACCCAAACATCTAGATTCAACAACTGTCAGAGAACAAATTAAACAGAAGGGTTATTTATACACGGGGGTAACAAGCTGACCGAAGTAACAAGATAAGACACACCTGGGAGAGACAATCACTCCCAGGGAATATGTAACAACTAATGTTAACAAATGAAACCTTACTGTAAAGTGTTACCAAAACAGTTTTATTAATTGAAATAAACATTAATAAAATAAAATGTATTTATTTTATTTCAGCTAGTTATCAAAACAACATTTCTTATTTTTGTTCAAATAAACCTTAATTGCAAACTATATAGAGATATATATAAAAAAAATAAATAAATAAGTGACAAAAACTCAAAACAAAACTACTTAGACCAAAATTTTGGTTGCTACCAAACTGTATATAATTCCGAACACTTTATAGTTTTCAGTCAGATTCCTCCTGTGATTATGCTTCACCACAGCTAACAGTGCAAGCGTGACTATTGATTATAGCATATGATATTACACAACCCAGGCTCACTGCAAAACGTGCCTGTGGCAACATTTCTGCAAAATAATATTATGTTGCTTTTTGCATGCTTTGTGACACTATCAAAAGTGAATTGTCTAGTGTGCTACAAGCACGTTCAGTTCTTTCCAAATCAGACGAATGTGAATCTGGCATCATTTTATCATGTTTTACTTCTTGTAGCAGTTTGGAAGTGAAATTACATTCTGGCAAGTGCCGCTAAAAGGTCAATGCTCCAAAAATAACTGCCTACACTAAATTGTACACTACACCTAACTGATAGTTACTTAACAGAAGCAAACGTGAGATAAAATATCCTTTACTGAGGCTTCCATGACATTTTAGCTTGCGTCTCTAAGTCTTTGAGCACTTTTATCATGACTCATTTTTCCTCATACCCAAACACTCCATTTCGCACATGGACTGCTGTACCAGGTGAGTAACAGAACAAGTTGACGAAGCTGGAAAAGCCACACATATGGAACTGGTTATGTGAGGTAAATGTCAAAATGTATTAGTTTAGTCATAAAAGTTCATTTAAGTGTGTATTAATGAGTAACCTGCCTCTGTAATCATAATTTGTGTGAAAAGGGAATGAAATTTGTCAGTGTTTTACTGTCACTAGTGTTCATTTCAGTATAACGTATGTAGACCTGAAGGATGTGTTTTGGAGTTTTGCAAAAATATAGATAGATGCATGTTTTCAAGTGAATCTAGGTTGATGTTGTAAATACTAGGATATATTATCACGCAGTGGGCAGCACATGGGAAGCAATCTATGGAATTGAACATTTTCTGCAATACAACAGACATGGAACAAGCATGTTGCCTATGCTGCAGATATCTTTCAGGAAAAGCCATTTCGATTCCACTACGTGCATGTACCAGTACTCAATGGTGTGAACTAAAGCAGCTCTGTGCTTCCATATTCTGTGTAAACATGTACTCCCACATCAGGTCAAGCCCTGTATCTCTGCCATATCCATGGCTGATTTTCAAGGCATTTCACCAGATCAAATAGTTAGATTGTGGTGGCAGTGGGACACGGTCTCTCTGGGCATTGAGGAGCCTGTCCATCTCAAACCAATATCATGAAGAAAATGTCATTGAAGCATTTGAAATTGTTCCAGTTGCTAAGTTATGTATGCATTGCTTTGGGCCACAGTGAGATGAGAGAAATCACTTGCTTAGATTCAAACTATAAAAAAAAGCTCAATAAAGCAGTCTGGCTTATGCGATGCGATGAGCCCTGCGTGATTGTCTTATTGAAGAACTGCACAGCGAAAACTTTTTGTTCTTATTTTCTCTGGGTGGAAAAGATAGCAATGGGAAAACTTTATTAATGCTCCAATGTGCAAGCAAAACCATTTTCTCTTCCTCTTTCAGGAGTGATTCATGTAGGAATGGTAAATGCCAGTTGTTTTGAGGCATTTTGTACTGCACAGTCAAGTAGTTACGGTACGGCAATCACTCACTATGCGATCACTGTAATCTGCCTCACTCGCTTCTGTTTTGTGCTGAATTTTTTATCAACAATATCTGATGCAACACATTCGGTTGGTTAAGTTAGTCGACGGTTTCCTTATACGTTATAAAAATTGTTATTTGGTCTAGAGTGAAAAGTCAATGCAAAATATGTAGGTTTGTATGTTGTTTAGAGCACTGGGTCACAAAATATGCCAAGTAGAATGATGCTCTGACAACTCTGTTATTGTGAGAAAATGTGACACTAGCAAGAATAAGTACTGTGATTTTTTTTTTCGATATCTCAAAGCTATACTGTTTTTTGAAACTTACAAAAATGATTAGGTTTTTCGTTTTTATAACATTCTCTTTTTGTTTTGTTTTCTACTGACAAATTTCAGGCAGATATGCATAAGAAAGCTATTTTCTATCTTTTTTATACTTAAGGAAGGAAGGAAAATTATTCCTATTAAGTGAAGGAAATTATTTTAGGCCTTCCTATTTCTGGGTAAATAATTTGTGGGTCTTCCCTCTTCTTCTCAGAAAAACTGCCAAGCTCTATCACAGTAAATGCCAAACCAAGTACTTTGTCACATCTATAATTGTAATCATGCACTCAGAACTATAATTATGTCCAAATGCATGAAAGCCAGTATTTATCCCCCAAAATACATCATATTCAGATTATACATCAGCCTATCATGTGTGTTGACTGTCTATTCATGATTACAAGGTATTTAGCACGAGCCACAATTTAAAAAAAAAAGAAATACCAGAAGCAAAACAGTATGGCTATAATGTAAGGTTTTCTATTTGAAACTACTTGCATTCCATTTGATAAATGTCATTTTTTCATCAAACCAAGTATGCACTTTAAGTGTACTGTATCTACGGCGAAAGGATTGAGGAACTTACTTCAGTCAAGATTCATGGAGTTATGTAGTTTAAATACACTTCTGGACATACCAAATCCACCATGCTGACATTTTCTTTTGACCTGTGATGTAGTAACAGCCACCAAAAAGTCATTTATTCTGTAGATTATTTGTTAATATTCAGTAACATTAAGTTTTTACGTTTTATTTTTTTTTATTTTTTTATTTTTTTACATTTCCATTATAGTAACAATGACCTACCTACCGGCTCATAAGATATATTTTTCAGAAATCCATTTTTTGCTATTGGGAGAGTTTTGATGTTGTTAGTGACAATTGCACTTGTAAGGTGATCATCCCTAATCATGGGCTCAGTGGTGCACCTCAAGCTAGAGACCTGCACGGGATGGTTTTTTCAACATTCTGCAACATTCATGCATAAAGTAAATAGACTTTAATAGACTTTGAATGGACTTTTGATGGATGTCTTGACAAAATAGATTTTTGTCAAGACATCCATTAAATTTACATGAAATATTAAGTTATGTGTTGCTACAATATCCCAGCATAAACCTTCCCAATAAAATATTTGATATTAAAGCATCAACATTCACAAACCAGTTAGTTTTAACCAAGAAGCAAGCTGCTGGCCTGCTGCATGTATGGTTTGGTATAGCAGAATGCACGCAAAGAGCGTTCCTTTATAATGACTAAAATTGAGTTAAAACATCTCAGTTCATCGCGATCTTAAAAAGCTCTGTTATAACACAATGAATATATGAACAATGAATCTTTCATAATGTCTACACTTCATGTGCTATAATAATAGGATTCGTGAGTGCACAATTTTCACCACTGCATAAAAACTCTGCCGTTTTGAGCGGTGAGAGGATTCTAACATAAACACCTCTGACTGGCCATTGCCTCTCAGAGATCAACAGATATATCTGTGATTGACTACATTGCTCAACTCTGCAAACACGTGTTATAAATAGAATCTCGCATATGCTTGTGACTGTAGATCATCCTGCATATGAGGGAGTCCCGCAAAGGATTTTATTCTCCCGAAAACTGCACACACGATCGTCTTACCACCCACGCTTGCACGTAACCATCATATCTTGTCCGGCGCCACACTCTGTTGCACTGGGTCCCGCGGGTCCCTCAAGCCATCAAATTCATTCGCAAATGTCAGAATATAGGAGCCAAAGCAACAACAATGTTCCTCCGCAACTTACTTGTAATTTTATGCTTCAACCGGTAGATAGACTAAAGTTACATAGCGTAGCTTTAAATAATAATAACCAGGATGTAGCACTTGCACTTGAGAAGAACCTTGCCGTTCACGTTCTTTGCTTTTTTATTTTTCAGCTTTTTGAATCTGAATTCTCCTCAACTGCTGTGATAGCACTTCAGTGTCCATACTAGAAATGTTCAGCTAGCATTTCTTGAATACTGAGTATTCATATAGTTTTTCCCATTGGACTTACTGCTATTGGCATGTCAGGATTGTTATTATTATACCTTATATAAAGTCTGTAGTGAACAATGATTGAGTTTGATGACCACTTTGCAGTCCTCTCTTGCTTTTGCAGTAGTCGTGCTATTAACCAGAAATGATCATCGCAAGGCCTTGTTAAAGCATTATTTTAAAGCATTTCACTTTGAAAGCTTTTTCACGACCCGGCCTGAGGACACATCCTTGTCGACACAGAGAGCTGGAAGTTCTTTGGGGTCTCGCTCATTGTTTCCGACAGAATCAGCTGGCAAATGGAGAACTGTCTCTCCTCGGCCCAGGGCACAGACATAAAAGAGTGTGATAGGGGGAAAATGGTTGCCACCACGTCTTTTTCCAGCAAAAGCAATAAAGTCAATACAATCAATCTCTAATGGCCCCTTCCCACTGTGATGGTCTCTGTTTAATCAGAGTAAGAGCGCGAGGTAGCCTCCCTGCTCCGCTGCCACCATTAATTCTGCTACTCCCTTCCGTTTGTTTGTTTTTTTATTGCTTCTCCAGCAGGCGGATGACATTCATCAGCTGTCTGATTGAGCCCTGCTCAATACTAAAGCAGTAAAGGCGGGGGAGATGGATGACTCGCAGTCTGCTTCATCACCACTCAAGGCAAGCCAAGCGCATCTCCAAAGGGGGCCCTCCATCGTCCACGTCCTGACCCACAATTATAGTGAGCTATAGAGGAGCTCCAATGGGCCGAACACGTGAAGACCTCTTGATCTCTTCTACTAATCCTGCCCTGAAGTGCTTACTCATGAGTGATGGTCCCAACCCTTCAACTTGAAGCCTGTGATAGACCCTTGGGTACCTGTCTTTGGCTCAGTGGGCAGAAGAGAGCCATCAAGTGGCCACAAGTGAGTGCAAATGGGTAGTTCAAAGAAGATGTCAGGCTGCCAGCTCTCGAAGACCTGTTTCCTTCACTCATTAGCCACGACCCTACATCCTGCCAAAGACTAGACTCGGCTCGGTCCACATTTGGTCCATCAACCAGACTAAATCCGTTTAACCCTATCTGGATGAGCAATCCTGGATAATAAAGAATAGTTAATTGCAAAGTTTTAATTCTGTCATCATATACTTACGCTTTTTTCGACCATGGAAGATTTTTTAAAGAAAATCCTTGGGCCCCCTTTTCCATGAAATGAACAGGAATATTTTGTCAAAACCCAAAATAATAAAAAATCATCATAAATGTTTTCTGTTTCTCTCAATAGGATATATTACAAGTCTTCTGAAGTCATAGGATAACTATTTGCAAGAAGCAGAATTAAATTTCAGTCATTGATTTCAATGATCCTCTTTGCGTGGCTCATTGAGTTATAAGTTGAATCTCAAGTTGAACTTGAGAACCAGACCAATTCATGAATGTCTCATTCAGAACGTTTTTTTGATCTGAATCAACTGTTTCTTTGAAATGCTTGACTAAAAGAAGGATTTGTTTAAGAATTAGACTACTCATGAAGGCGACAAAAAAGAGCTGTCATAGTTTGTATAAAAAGCTTGTGAGTCATATGAACAATTTTATGACACTCTATACTTTATGGAGCTTTTAGGTAAATTAGGCGCATGACAGACAGTTTTCATTTACTTCATTATATGAAAAAGAGTAGCTTATATATCAGAAAAAAGTCCTGTATGAAGGTGATCATATAATTCATTTTGGGGTGAACTATTTCTATTTCTTTTCAAATTTCTGTCAAAAAAGTTAATCTTAAAAACTAAAGCTAAAATACCTTAGCCCTACCCAGGAAGAACATGGATCTATTTTTCCATTTGCACGTTTGATTTAACCATTTTTATCCCGTATACTAAGTTTTAGGTGTAATACCTGGAATTACATTTTCTCATATTAACACAAAAACATTTTCTGTCCTAAACTGTGATGATAATCCACACCTGGTTCTTATCTCTATTGCGTCTGAGTAAGAAACAAAATGCTGTTTTCCAGGTCCATATGAAATGCATAAAAGCATTTGTTGCCCCTAAACCTTGACAACTTAATACAACATTTTAAATGCAAACTGATGCTGCCTTACAGCCGGAGGATCTGGCGTGTCATTTATTCGTACCAAGCACAAAAAAGAGCTAATTTAGCAACTTGGATTAAAGTTTCAGTCAGAGAGAAGCGTATTTATTTCTTTTTGGGTTGTGGTTATTTATTCCATGATTCATGACATTAAATCCCTATGGAATGACAGCAAAAAAAAAGAAACACTATATCGAGGAAGGAAAACAGATAGGATAAAATTAATGCCAGACTCTTTCTGTCACAGTTTCTTTTTTTTTTTTCTTTTTTTTAAATCTGTCATGTATGTCAGAAAGGGCATTTTGTTCACAAGTTCTGCTTCAGTCTGAATTAAAGCACAAAGACATAAATCAGACTTATTCTGCACTTCAAATTAATGTTAAAAATAAGCAAAACTTTGAACAGCTATCACGATTGTTGCCAAGCAAATAAAAGAGACCCCAACGTACTGTCCTGTCCCCTTGCCATTGCCGTGTTCACTTCCACGCTTGCTAAATGACCAGAGGCAAACGTTTGAAAAAGAAAAATGAGTGAAAGCTCTGGGGTGAAAGCCAAGTCTGTGGTCTTTTATGGAAGGTCAGCTTAATGTCACTGAGCTGGGAGTTATCCAGTGTGATCGGTTACACTTGCTTGCCTCTGTACTGATGTGTCAGCTCAAAGTGATCCAGATCACCAAGAATTGATGAACTGAGTTGATGTAAATGGCTGTGAATCCTAGCCAAGTCTTTGTGGTGTAAGTAGGCCCTAACATTGCTCTTGCATAACCAGTATCACTTAAGAACCAAGTCAGTTCACTCAGCAGCCATTTTGGTAATGGAAAATTAATAGGTACCTGTTTGTAGTACTGGAAGAGCAGCTCTTGAATGGGAAAAAATAAAACAAAAATCTCTAAAATATAAGGGTGAGAATCTTTGGGTAGACAATTTGATTCACAAATCATATGTTTCCCATTTAATTCAAAAGCCATTTTTTGCAAATTTAGAATGATTTGTTTCACAATGAGTTTTAATTTGATTCAGGTTGATTTGTTTTAGATTCGTTTGAAATCCATTCATCGGATTATTTAAATGCTTCCCCTTATATGTCTTGGGAAAGGTACAAATTACACAGTGGCCTTCAGTACTTTATCTTTTAGAAAATAACAGTGAAGTTTCCACTCATGCATTTTATTTCAGCAGTGGTGGCCATGGAGTGAGTTAATGGTTCAAGCGGTTTGACTCAAGTGTTATTGTGAGAGAACTGTCATCTGCTCATGTGATAACAGTGGATATCAAACAGAAAATGTGTCAATGAGAGTTATGAATGGAACCAGAGCTTATAGTGGGCTGGTACGCACTGGTACGCAGTACAGGTTCTTCTACATTTTAACCTGTAGCGTATACTCAATTTTTCTTGCATTTCTTGCACTTCTCACAAGTTGCCAATTCTCTGACCCCTGGAACTTGAGGATTAATGAATCATGAAATTTACTTTATTTAATACTACAATATATTCGATTTTTACCACAGAAAGGAAAGGAGCATCTAAAGTGTTGAATATAGGTTACATTTTAAAAAAGTGTAATATAACTATGTATTTACACAAGAATTACAATTAGTTTGAATGATAATTCTGTCATCATGTTTAGTACCTCAATTCAAATCCAATTTAAATTCAAGAATTTAACTGGAATTTAAAAGGAATTTTCAATTTAGTTGTGATGACCCTTGGGCGTCTTACTCCAAGCTGAGACTGCAGGTCCTATATTTAGCATTATTATTTTCTTTCATTCACAACTGAATTGAGTGGTCTCCAGCACTTACAATGTCTGTGGTATAGTTCATAATAAATATAGCATAAATATAGGAAGCAAAGAGACCTTGAAATTGTGTTCCATTTGTTTTGCCAAATAACAGTGTTGTAGCACAGCCAACCTGAAGTCTTTAAACTGACTCAAGAAAAAAAGAAAGCAATTTGTCTTGGAACTCGTCCCCAAATCCCAAACCAAAATGAGATTCTAGAAGACAAGAGTGGTGGCAAATAAACAGACGCCTGTTATGATTTATGTTGCCCGTGTCACATGCAAAGTCTGCAGTCTTTCTCGGCAGCCCCCAATTTTGGGCTTCCATATTTCAGCTGGAATAATCTGTGCTCTCAAGTGTATAGCACAAGCCTACTTGCTCTGAATTTTAACCGTCAATCCAAGAAGTTCTGACTTTGTCAAACTTTGATGCCTTTCTCCTTGAAACTCTCCCTTTTTTCATTCAGAGCTTCAGCAGTGGATAAAAAGTAGGGTGAAGATAAGCTCTCCATAAGAAGAGGTATCAAAGCACGGGACAGTTAGGAGTGGCACTCGGCATTCAGTTCTGGTGACCTGTCTCGACAGAAGCTCTCAAGCTCTCACCAAGCGGCTCCACACTGCTGAGCACGTATGTGTGGTGTGAGGTTAGGTGATAAGCCCCAAGCTCCATCTTGTTTTGACCATACTTTCTCTTGAGATTCTCCCCTGTGTCTGCTTGGTAAATGCCAGTGGTTTATACGGGCAGACGTTTCTACGTGAAAATTGTCTCCCGCTGTGTTTGGCACCTACAGGCATTATTTGATGGTGCATTACTTTATATATATATATATATATATATATATATATATATATATATTACATTGCATTGCATTACTATGCATTACTATTGCATTACTACATTGCATTACTATATATATATATATATATATATATATGAATGATTTAAATCCTTTCAGGGGACCATCACTTTATAATGTGAACCACCACTTTATAATGTATATATAGTATTATATTGCATATTCCATATTACAATGTATATATGAATAAAAGCTTAAATTGGGACTAAACTGCTCAATTTATATGGATTAGTTTCATGATCTCTTTATGAACCATTTTTAGGATTTATGAACTTTTGAAGTGTCAAAGTCTCAGATTTCATCAAAAACATCTTCATTGTGTTCTGAAGATGAACGGAAGTCTTAGGGGTTTGGAACAACATTTTGGGGTGAACTATCTCTTTAACTACTACATAGAACAATGCATAGTTTGAGAAATTTAGCTTGTTAGCTAGTCACGACTTTCCCAAAACTTTTTTGCATATCTGTTGATCAATCAATGTTGGTTTAACAATATGCCAACAGAACTATAAATGTTTACATATTGTATAAATTTTTGCAATTTGCAGCAAGATCAAATTAATGTCAGATTATTGCTGTAAATAGTGAACGCGGCATCTGAGGACTTCACTCTTTTTCTTCTATATCATTTTGCTTTATCTACAAATGTTTGATTTTTTTGCAGGTTCCTTTTGCGTCAGTCTCTACATGTTGTTTGAGAATGCTCGTTTGATCTATGGTTTCAGAAAACACTGCATTGTTGAATGCTGCTAACAAAGAAACTTGTGACCATTGTTGCTTAACGATGCTTTTGGGAAAAGCACATCAACAGTTTTATTGAAAAGATCAGACTCTAAATAATGAATCATTCATGAATTGTTATTTATCTCATTATTCACATGAAGGTGCCACTGGGAACAAGAGCAGATGTTAAAATGTTCAGTAAATAACTCACATATAGCTCTCAAATGGTTTCAGAAGACTTGAAATGTATGGGCTACTTATATTATATTACTACATTTATTATTTCTATTTTTTTTTTTGTCATACTGGAGCTTGATAGCTTGAACACCTTTTGTAACCTATTCCTTTAAGTGCATTTCCTTTTTTTTTTACAATCCGCTTATGATGTATCCTGGAGTTTGACATGAGCTAAAAACAGTATGAATAAGAGGGAAGGATTATGGCCTTTGCTGGTTACATGGGGGTTTATTACACAAATAAACAGCACGGGGCCTTATCAATGTGACGCTAAATGTGGTGAAAAAGAGGGGCTAGAAGTTTGTAAGGGTTAACAGCTGTGTCAAACTAACAGCAACACACTTTGCTCTCTCGACAGTTAATAAGAATGCAAGTTCTTGGTTTTAATGTGACATGCTGATCCAACCCATTATTTGTTTTATTTATTTATTTTTTAAATTTCACTGAGCTCCAACCTCTCTAATTGTCAGTATTGTGAAACAGCAACTAGTGCTCTCCTTGATTGTTTTAAAGGGATAGTACACAGATAATTAAAATCCTGTCATCATCCACTCACCCTCTGGTCTACCTTTATTGTAGATAAAAGACCAGACATGACATTCTGTACAATTTTCTTAAAATATTTTTTTACAAAGTTTTTTAGTACAGTAGAAAAAATACATGACAATTGTAATGCATGTGATAAATTATAATAACTTGAATAGACAATTTTTTATTTTTTTTTAAAGGTCATATGACATAAGTTAGCTCAGTGAGTAACCACTCACATCTAACACACCGGAGACCCGGGGTCAGTCCCCACCAAGATCAACCTCTCACTTGTAAATTGCTTCAGATAAAAGCGTCTCCCAAATGAATAAATGTAAATGTAAGTATAGTGGCGATATAAAGTAGGACCATATTTCAATATTGAATTTTTCATAGTTATTTTAATTATTCATTAATGTTTAAGATGTGTACACTAAGATGCATCTAAGGTGTTCATTTTTATTTAATGGTGATTCACATGACATTTTTAGAGTAATTAAATTAAAGCTTGTCATTGATGATTTTGACACCACATAAGGGTGAGTATATTATGACAGAATTTTCATTTTTGAAATATTTCGTTCCATTGATTCATACGCATACGAAAGTGTCAGATCCAGAAACACGTGCTAATGTCCCAAAGTACAAATTCGCATCACGTGAAAACTTTTGACCAGTAGAAGATCGGCACGTCACAGCGTGACCTCTTGGCTGAATTGAAAGAATGCATATTTTGCGGTAAAGTCGAGTAGATTGTATATTTGTACAATTTGAATGTATTACTGTTTGTTATATGTTGAATTCATGATTATAAAAAGACACTGCAGAGTGTAATGCTATATCATGACCGTTTCGGTGTCCATAGAAATTTCTTGAGCTCAAAGCCTATTGTGACTGTGGCTTAATTCTGCTGCATAAATTATTAGCTGAAAATGTTACATGCATACATACAAACATGCAAACAGAAATATAAGACCCATCCAAAAGGACCTTAGAAGCTGCAATTTTTCTATGCGTGTCAAGACAATAAGGAAAAAAAAAAAGCAGGCTAAGAAGCAAGGCAAATCAGTGCGTAATCCTTTGGCGTCATGTGCACTATATCCTGAACTTGGCTGTAATGCTGTACTCTAAAAGGAACCACTTGGCCTACTCCAAGCATACAAATCAATTACTTACACATGCATTTCAGCAATATCCGAAGCCAAACAGATATGAAATAACAGCTTGTTCCATACCCATTCAAAGTCTGACTCGTATCTCTTCTGGATTAGAATTGCACTGGCAGTTGATATCATGTGGTGGATGTCATTTTCCTGCAGATTCGCCTTAAGTCAGCACTGATTCTTTATCTTTCTGTCTCTTGTCTTCGCATCACACTTCCTTGCTCTTTCTCTCATTTGGGGGTTGTGCTGACTCAGAGGCTGTCAAGAAAGATATCCACTCTACATGCCCATCACATAGAAATGAGTTTAAGCATGCCTGTGACTAACATATAAAGGTCTGCCACCCAACCTGTGCCTGACGGATCCGACAAGCCATCTGATTTAAGGCTAGATTTGAGTTTACATCAGTAACTTTTTGACACATGGATTATAAAAAGTGGTAACTTGCAAGTGAGCTATTTCTATCTGATTTAGCAAGGGGTGGGGGGGGGGTTGTTGGTTTAAAGAATCAGGGTTATAAGAATCTGTGTGTCTTGTTGAGGAAATAAGGAAAAATATTAAGTTCAGGTTGAGTTCAGTCTAAAGGTTTACTTCACCCAAAAATGAAAATTCTGACACTCATGTCGTTCCAAATTCGTCAGACTTTCGTTCATCTTTGGAACACAAATTAATATCTTTTTGATGAAATCTGAGAGCTTTTTGTCCCTCCACAGACAGCTACGCAACTGACACTTTGATGCTTCAAAAAGTTCATAAATCCTAAAAACTAATCCATATGAATTGAGCGGTTCAGTCCAAATTTTCTGAAGATACTCCATCATTTTATATTCTCTCTATAACTTTAATTTAGGCTTTTATTCACATATAGACATTGTGCAGCGAACATAAACAAAAGCTCAACCGAAACTGATTCAAAGCTCTCAGATTTCATCAAAAACATAGTAATTTTTTTTCATAATTTAATTTTTGCATTTGCTCTCCCTTTCGAGTGCCATGGGTTTAACCAAATCATGCTGGGAAATAGAAATCCCATCCCAGTTTCAGTTAAACTTAAGTTGGTTTAAATTAAAAGAAATAAGTTAATAAAACTCAAAGCAATGAAACGGTTCAGTTTACTTAAAATATATCAGTTCTGTGAACTTGAAAGTAAAAGAAGGTGCTAAATACTTCAATTGACTTTATACTAAAGTTGACTTAGTTGTTCAGGCATAAATTGAATGCCAATAGAGACTAATTTAACATAATATTCATAATATTCATCTGATTCATCATCCACGAACTCAATCAACAATTAATGTTGTGTAAAGAGTCCTCAAATTGAAATTTTTGCTTCTTTACTTTATAAAACTACATGTCAAGTGAAACTTTGAGATTAAAGGCTTACTGTCAAAGTGCTGGTCTTGTCTCCTCTTTCTCTGAAAGTCTTGAAGGCTGAACTTAAATAAGTCCATGTTGCATCATCTGCCAAGTTACTGAACTGGCTTCCGTGTTTGGAATTGTAGCTTTCTCATCTCATTGTAACCCAGAACACACTGCAAGTTGCTCTTAGTGAGTGCAATTTTCTTTCCAGTGTTGACATATTTCCTATTGAAAAAGGAGGTTGGGGTGGGACATATCAGTGAGACACCCCCCCCCCCCATATTACGTAGCTAATTAGTTTTAATTATGTCATACGTACTAGTAAGTTAAATGTTTAAATGTGAACTAAACTTGACGTACAAATTACACTGTGTTTGGTGGTGCTCTCAAAATTTGCAAAATGTTTTAAATCTCTCAATTTGTAAATCCAAGAGTTTTTAGAGAAATATTAAGAGTTTTAGGACTCGCTTAGAATGTTATCAAACTTTACACTCATACAAAATTCAAAGATGAAGTTTCAGTGCCATCTCTTTTGAGGTTATTTATTTTGAAGTAGGTCTTAGTGCAACACTTGCCTCTGGCATTCTGTAAACCCTTGACACTTCATCCCTCACACAGCTCTTTAATGGCTCAAAGTCTCATTTTGTCCAAACATTTTTTCTTTAACAAGTTTTCTTCTGAGCTTAGTTAAATGTAATAGCAACTTTCAGTAAGATTGCAAGTTACATCACTATGACCAACCAATCAGAATTAACCTCAAGGCTAAATTCCCCTGAAATTGAAGTGGACGAGTTCTAAACATTCAAGGAATAGTTGGAATTTTTTTCTTTTTTTTTTTCATTTAATGATATGTGAGCGCCTGCCTGCTGGTGGTATAATCTCATTAAAAAACATCATATTTAAAAAATAAAAATAAATGAATTAAAATGGCATCATAAAACCAGAGGGGACTTTTAAAGTTTTTCATACAAAATGGTACTGGATAAAGCTGAGTAACACTGCTGTAAACATTCTATAATATGTTGATGTATATCCTGTAGTATAAATGATAATAATAAATTACAACATATACTAGGACTGCGCAGTATTTACAGTGAAGGGATAGAAATGTGTCAACCAGAAGAGATTTTGCTATAGAAGAATATTTATTTCTCCAGCTATCAGTGGGTTTAAGTCATTGGCATGTTAGAATGACGAATAAAGACTAAACACAGAATGGAATGTGTCCTGAGCAAGTAGAGACAAGAAAAATTTGTTATTAAGGGGTTTTCACGGTTGTTTCCGAGCAACATCACAGTTTTTTGCATTAAAATACAAGGCAACACTTTATAATGCAACTGATGTGAATCATAAAGTCACAAGAATGTGCACATAAGCAGTTTTGTCACATCTTCATATTCTGGTTAATCCTATTAGAATTACGTTTTAAAATATGTTTGAGTCTTTACCTCAAGTGCTAAAATGCAAAGCTGTTTATGCACTGATAGCAAACTTATCACAAAAGCATCATTCATTTGTTGAATGATTTTGAATGATGATGTGTTCAACCAGCAATTTCTCAATAAAAAGAAAATAATCAAACAAAATGAGGCACCTGATTTTTCTTGATAAGACTGAAGAAGAAAAAATAGTTGAGACATAATTATGAATTTCCATTCCATTCTTTTCACTTGTCAAGTTTTTCAATAATGAGAGATACTATTAATTTAGCCTTGTTGAAATCTCTCACAATGGTTGTTACTAGAAGAAAAAAAAGTCACTGCAGTTCGCTAATTATAATTCTAGTTTATAAAATCGAGTCCTTTAAAAGAGCATGCATAATTAAAACATGCCTAAAAGTGCTATATTCCTAATTTAGTTATATAGGAAGTATAAAACATACACATTATCACCTTACCCTTATGTAAGAGCACTGTAGTCAGTGAGGTCATTTTGTGTTGAGTGATACTTGATTGCACTCTGCATTCCAATGAGAAGTGTGCTGATACCTACTTATAATGCAGCAAAATTTCACTAGAGGCTCTAAAATCACCTTGCCGTATCAAACGATGTGTTCTTCAACACACATGTACACACACTCTTCCAAGTAGTTGCTTAATAAATTCACAGAGAGAGCACAAGAAGATTCAAATCAATATGCCTTTTCCTGTTTGGTTTCAAGCAGCTGAAAGATGCCCATATAACACATGCAGAAAGGAATTAATCAAAAACTCATGGGTTTGGAGAAATATATAATATTTATAACTAGAGGATTAGAGAACGTGGGTTTACATCAGCCACTGACTACGAGAACAATGCCAAATCCAGCTTTAATTCTCTGAACCCCAAAGAAATGCTAAAGCCATTTGAAGTCATCAAAAACGCCTTGTGATAATTATTAAAATGACTAACCATGGATCATATTAGCTCGTAATAATTATGATAATGAATCTTTATTCAGACATCTATTACTTGTAATTCTCTTGCATGGTCAAGAATAACAAGGTCTCTAATAGAAAGCTACAGTGATTATGTTTTATTGTAGGACAACCTGGAAGCAATCCCATCCTGGTTCCCTCAACAAAAACTAAATAGCATTTTTCCATTGGCTTTTGAATCATTTCCGAGTATAAGATCTGTGACCAACAAAAGTTTATGATTCTTAAGTCTTGTACCTTATAATAATATTCACAAATGAACACAAATTAAAAAAAAATTGTCACTTAAATATATGCGTCAGAAAAGCTAAATGTAGACTATATGACTTCAACGTCATCATCAATAAGTTTCCAACAACTCTTTCAATCTTTATTTAAAAAGCATTTTCTCTAAAAGTTTGAGTTAGTATAGTTTGCAAGAGCATGTGTAACCTCTCCAAGCAGGATTCGAACTGCTGTTTTCGGCATGGGAGACGGGAGTACTGACAAGGACAGTAAAGACCACAGGCTCTACCATCAGTCGTATTGTGCACCTCTTGAGGACAGGGGAGTGAGCACCACTCTTACTAGTTGGCCTCCATTACAGTCACTCCCTTAAACCGCATTTCCCTCTGGGTCACGGCACCAATGTAACCCCTCAGGTTCTACTCTCACCACTCTGAGTGGGATTGAAACCTGCGTTTGTGGCATAGGCACGAAGGCAGGCACACTTGAGGCCAGGGAGTGAGGTTTACTCGCACAGCTTATTAGCTGGTATTGGTTACACATTATTATATACACAATAAGGCTATGAAAGTGGACTAATGGGTAGATGTGTTATGGCCACTTTGATCATTTTTCTTTCTTTCATCAAATTATGATAATTGTTAATATTCTTTTGTATAATTTACTTATGTCTTTTATGTATATTCCTGTTTATTTTTATTGATTTAATTGTAATGTTGGTGCCCCCCTTTGGTGAAACATGAAATGTGTGAATCAGTTTTCAACAGCTGTTAGCCTGAATGTGCATGCATGCTACAGCATACAAATGGAAAATAAAGGATTTAAAATGGAGGAATGACTGGACTGCTTGGACTGTTTGTTGAAGTAATGGAATGGTTGAAGTAAAACCTGAAAAATTACAATGCTTCTAAAAGATGAGTTTACCTGTTCGGTGTGATGATGTTTAAAGTCCCTGACAAACTGTGTAATCCCATTTAGCCACTTGTTACATTAGAAGGCATGTAAAAAAGCTTTTGAAAAATACAAAGCAGGTATTACTGATGTACTTTATATTGTATAATAAAACTTGAAACTATTAAGCTTGTGTTAACTACAGACCGTATTTCAGGCAATAAACTAAAAACACGTTGAAAAAACTCATTGACTTTGGGAAAATGGAATCAGAAGAGCTAAATTGCTATCTGCTATTTCCAGGTTTTGGATTACAAAACATCATCCCTGCGGCACTCTATAGTGAAGAAGGACCCCAGAAGTCCCATTGCCCATGCTGAAGCTATATACATTTTGCTATCAGTGGAGGCCATTTGCAGTTGGACCTTCAGAGTGAACCAGTGCACATTAGCATTGGAGATAGATGGTGGCAGGTTAGAAGGGCAGCTCATTAAGATGCATAGATTTTTATCTATCTGCATGGCTAGCTGAGCCAAACATTAAAGTCCTTCAAAGATGGATGCTATTCAATTGAAAGCAACTATAACTGATTTTTTTTTTTATTCAGGCCCAATGTTCCCCTTGGGAACAGAATGGGAATTTGGTCAGTAAAATGAACATAATATTAGAAAAATCAAATTTCATCAGCTTACTAAGCAAGTGCAGTCAAGCAAAATGTCTGTTTGTTGTGTCTGGTATGAGTGTTTCTAAAAGTTGAGAGAACCTATTCACACTTCTGTTGAGTGTTCACATGTGCGTGAAACCATATGAGTGGAAAAAGTAGCAGAGGGCCTTGGTGATCATCTTACACTATTGGTACCAAGTTGCACTTGGGTTCAAAAAAAAAAAAACACTATTGGTGCAGTGGACTATTGTTGAACTTCCTTTGATGTTCTTGGAAAGGTCTGCGGTCCTGGTGAATGATTCTGCTATACACATTTGAAACTTCTGTGGGGGACAAACTTATTTGTAATTAAATTTAAATTAGAAAACTTTTCACAATACATGTTCATGTCAGTGCCAGGTCTTGTCAGTTTTTTTAAGATATCAGAATTTATTTGAAGTATTATTTGTCAACCCCCTTGACATCAATTCCCTAACACTTCTAAACGAAATCCTACGTTTCACTTTAATTGATTTATGTATTTGAATTGGGTTGTAAACAGATCCACCTCCACTTCATTGATTATAAAAATACATAAAATGAACCCCTGTGCCATTTGACACCGTATTGATTTTCCCATGAGTGTCTGATTGATACAAGCTTGAAAAGTCAAGAGGCAATTGATTCTCACTTACTTCCATGCACTATCCTATCATTAGAGGATACCTAGATGCTCCATGCGCCTCAAGACCTTACATCAAGGCTCAATCTGGTGAGACGGCACACTCAACACACAAATGCCTCCAAACATAAAGACTTTGACTGCACTGGGATTCAGCTCCTTCTGTTAAACCATAAACCAAAGGCTTCCTTCCATGCAACATCGGTTTTCAAGCAACCCTGTGAAAGAACTTCAACCAAATCCGAAAACAACATATCCTATAAGGTGAGTAAGGCTCCTGTGAGAACACCAACCATGCTTCAAAGTAAAATCTGCATTAAGTCTGTGTGGGTGAGCAGGTGTGCATGAAGACGTGCCAAAATGTCTGAGACATTGAAATCTGTGACTTTCAAATATGTTATAAAGATGAATATAGATCTAATTTTAGATCAGGTCTGAGTGCAAAAATGTTGGCTCAAGATTACTGAATAAAACTCAATCTGACTAAAAAACAAAGTCTCAAATATACAACCTTACAGCAACAGACTTCTATACAAAGTGAATATGCTAATCTCCCCAAATTGCTGTTTTGCTGTAATCTGCATAATTAGCACTGTTTGCTCAATTGATGTTGACATTGAGGGAAATAAAAACACACTGACAAAAATTGCATTCTCCTGATTGTTTTCATCAAGGCACCATTTCCTCTGTAAGTCATTCATATGCGGAGATAATAGG
Organism: Opsariichthys bidens; assembly: GCA_037194245.1. Taxonomy (NCBI): domain Eukaryota; kingdom Metazoa; phylum Chordata; class Actinopteri; order Cypriniformes; family Xenocyprididae; genus Opsariichthys; species Opsariichthys bidens. The sequence goes on along the minus strand of CM074286.1, from coordinate 9,909,764 downwards.
CTTATGTTTCTCAAACAAATCCTGGAACGCATGTCCTAAGCCATTCATGATGCTCAATGCACAAAAGTCAAGGCTGCCTCTGAAATACTGGGCAGAATAAGGCTGCCAATACAGAAGGCTAAAAGCTGCTATTAACCAAAGTGTGGTGATGAGGATTTAAATAATGCTAGCTACTTCACACTCGTCCTGTGTGTAGGGTTGGGAATCAATAATCAAATCCAATTCTGGATACTTTCGGATACTTGTTGTGGTTTTAAACTATTCATGTACAAGAAGACGCGAAAGAGAACTCAATTCAGCTCTCGCACACTGTTTTCTGTGCAAGGAACATCGAAAACCCACGTTCAAATAGCTGCCTCTCGTAGTGCTGTTCAGTGAGTACTGAACTGAGTTCTTCTTGAGCATGAAAGAAAGTTCAGAATTAGAGGGGTTTGCATCTTAGGGTGAATAAATTGCCTTTTTTGAACTGGGATAGAAGTTTTAATGTCAACAAAGTATTTTTGCAACTCTTTACTTGAAGAGGTGTGCATTAGACTGACATGACACCTTCATGATGCATGTCATGAATATGAAGGAGGGTTTATGACAACTGACATGAAGTGTCATTCGCTCAATTATGTCATTTTTAATGCAAAGATGACTTTGTTTGAGAAGTCTTTGTTATCACAACTAGATATAAACCAATACATCATAACCTGTCATACATTTATCATAAACACGACATAACAGATTAATTATAAAACTTGAGCTACTTAAACTACTTTTGGGTTTTTTTTACTTTTATGGGTTAACATTAAATTAAACTGTCAGTCATGAGACCATCATAACAGTTTCATGAATATTTTACATTTCATAATTCCTTTTTTATGTACCACTGAAGTTTAGGTCAGGAAAAATGACGCAGATATATGTCTTATTAATGTCAAGTTGTATGACAAAGACATCTCAAACAATGTCATCTTTGCATTAAAAAATGACATAACTGAGCGAATGACACTTCATGTCAGTTGTCATAAACATGCATAAACCACCTTCAAATTCATGATATGTGTCCTGTCACGATTATGAAGGTGTCATGTCAGTCTTATGCACACCCCTTCAAGTAAAGTGTTACCAATTATACAAATTAGTTAAAATGTACTTTTATGAATATTTAGAGCTTTCTTTTTCTTTTGAGTTCACAAAACTGATACATTTTAAGCAATCTGACCTGTTTCATTATTTTGAGTTTTATGAACTTGTTTATTTTCATTTAGACAAACTTAAATTTAGCTGAAACTGGATTTCTATTTCCCAGCATACTTTGCTATGGCACGTAAAGGGGACAATAAAAGTATACAACTTATGCCAACTTATTCGGGTCTGCAGTGTATTTCATTGTTAGGACAAATGCCACAATCTCACACCATTGGCTGAACAAATGTTTCTGTCTGGCTGTTAAAACAAACAGAGCAATGTTGAAAGTGCCACAGAACCACAGTGTTTACACTCTCTAGGGAAATCAATCTTTGAAAACGCCTTACTTAAGGTATCTCTGCACATGAAACTGAAATTGGAGAAAGTATTCTACCCTCCAAAAAATTACAGACATAAACATTGTTGAAAAAGATTAGAGAATCCTTTCCTGACTGTGTACTTGCAGTTTCAGAGATAAACTGCTCTATGCAGGTGGATTATTGATCTTCTCAACTCAAAGAGACAAGCATACTGTTTAAAAGAGGTTTACCGATAGGGGGCCAAAAACAACCCAGAACACCCAGTATGAGAATTTCACTTGATGCTTGACAAACGAGGTGACTATAAACTCCCATTGTAAGACAAAAAGCTGCAAAGGATTTTTTTTTCTAAATGTCACTATTTGTGTTCCACAGAATAATAAAGGGTTTGTTATGACATAAAGATGATCAAGTGATGACAAGATCTTTTGTTTTTGGATGAACTATTCCTTTAAAACTAGCACAAATAAAACAAATAAGAAGTCGCACTTAATTTTAATGGTCCACTTTAGACATTCAACTAACTATAAGTAACTTTGCAACTACATGTCAACTAACACATTTACCCCTGGTTTCACAGACAAGGATTAAGCCTAGTCCCAGACTAAAATGCATGTTTGAGCTGTTTTTAACTGAAAACAACTTGCACTGACATATCTTAAAATATATCAGAGCCATTGTTTTGTCTCAAGACTCAGACCAGTAATGTTTTTTTTTCTAAGTTATGTTTATAAAAGCCACTTAAATGCCTTAATTGCAGTAAAGCCTAATCCTGGATTAATCTAAACCCTGTCTTTGAAACCAGACCTTAGAGTATTAGTCGACTGTAGTATACTGTTAGGTTTGGGTTTGTGGAATAAGTTGATATACAGTTGCATAGTAACGCCTAGTCAGTAGAATCTCTGTTGGGAAGCATTTAAATGAAGTTTTAGCAGATATTAAGAAGAGAGTTTACTAATATTCTAATGAGAGTTAGTTATAGTTAGTAGAGTGCCTAAACTGGGCAATTACCAAAAAAAGATCCTACATATTGATCTCTACTACTACTATAAATATTGCAACATTGGAGTGTCTCTACCTACATTTCTGCAAAAACATACTTATACATACATTTCACTGCAGTTTCAGTTCTAATGAAAATTAGAGTAAGTAAAACACCAACAACTTGTATTCCTTTCACACAATTACTGGAGCAGATAATTGATTAATAGATTTATTTCTGCATGTTTCCTTGAACAATACTATGTTATGAATTCAAAACACATATACCAGAGCATGACTTGTAAATGAATTCATTTTGATGTTTCCAACGCAATATCATCTCCATTTGTTTGGCTTTTCTAGCAAATATATTACAGCATTGCATTTGTGATGCAGAGCGCACTGGGATGAACTCAAAGACTTGCAGAAGCTAAAATGGCATGGTTGATTCAGCAAATGAGTTTTTGTCTCACATTTCCTTTTGTTAACAGTATTGGGTATGTTTAAGGTTTAGTGTAGGTGGTACATTATTTTCAAACGCGCGTTAGCCTTTTAGCGCAACTCATGGTCATTTCATTTCCGAACTTCCACGATACGTACAGCAATCAATGCGATAAACCGCTGCCAGATTTTCTATAAAACAGAATGCGCTTTTAGCACCACCTACTTTGAAAGTGTCTTGAAGCATGCAAAAAGCAAAGTAATGCAATTTTGCAGAAATGTCGCCACAGGCATGTTTTTCCAATGAGCTTGAGTTGAAATATTAAGCTGCTATTTATTGTATGCTCTTCAAATACCACAGAGAAAAAGCTGAGGACAAATGAAGAACATGGAATAGTGTACTTGTGAATAAGAGGAAATTTTGATTGTAATGAATATTGCTGAGAGCAGCAGAGGACAGACAATGTCACAAAGCACCAGGCCTGAGGAGAGAGAAATCTTAATGACTTTTCTGACCCTCAAATGACAAAGTCCCAGCGGCTTCAGGGAGTCTTGAAGGATTAGACCTGACCACTCCGCAGAAGACAACAAGCCTTTGAAAGTCCAATAAGAGATTATGTGATGTTCATGGATGATACTTCATCTGCTCAAGAGTCTTTACAGTGAAACTGGAAATATGCAGGGTCATCTGATTCACATTCAGATGCTGTACACATACACTTAAGTACGTTTGGAAAGACAATGAAGTGCAATCAATGTTTTAGCCTAAACTTCAAAGAAAAGCCTTTTATGTATGTATAACTTTAGAGTTTATATGAATCCTCTAAGGAGAGTTCGGAACTGAAATTGCTGGCATTTCTGAGGGCATCGCCACAGGTACCAAGTTCAATACTCAGACTCTCATTTACAAGTAAATGAACTTTTTAATGGCAAATGTATTTATAAATGGAATCTAGATAGAACTAATGAAAGTAATTTCCACTCTTTGTATTGATGAATTTAATTATCATTAAAGCTCAACAAGGATGAATCCTAACTGAAACACTGCCGATGTTTAAAAATAGCATGGGGGTAACTGTGTTAAATAAATTATGATATCAAACATATTTTATTTATTTCATTATTAATATGCTAATATAAACAACCTATACATTCCACATAAATCTGTAAAGCTACTTAACTTTAGTGTTTATCTTAAAAAACAAGCAAGTATTAGATTAGACATGTCCAAATACATAATCTTTATGATGGTTTATTGAATTCATATATTTTTTCAACCTGAAAAATATCCTAGAAAAAGCAAGTTTATGTGATTTTGGCATGATTATAGTTCTTGTCATGTCATAAATAACTCAAGAGGCTCTCAAGCCTCTGCAGATATGTATTTGCTGTAATCAAAGTATGATTGGTATAAAAGATTCCAGAACGACTATAATAATCATTTATCCGCACACCATTTTAAATGCACATAAGGTCACTGTGTTTATGCGGAGTATGTAGAAAAATATAACACTACTATGATTTCATTGATCTGCTCCATCAAAAGAACATCTTTGATAGAGAAGGTTGATGATGGATGCCACAGAATATGTAATACCTTTTTGAATAAGCAAAGAATGAACCAGCCTTGAATAGCGTCATTCACTGATGAAGGGTTTCAGAGACTTTTCAAATCACAATATGTGGGCTGCACAAGAAATTTGAATCCTGCTTGAAGCAGCTACATAAAATCAACCAAAAAAAAGAGAGAAAGCTTTGAAGTGAGATGAATAAGAATGTGTCAGAATGAAAGATCATTATAATGGATAATTTTAGGTAACTATGCTGACCTAACCAGAAGTGCTATTAACCCTGATAAAGCAAATATTGTGAAAGGTGTTACACAACTGCAACAAAAACTGAGAGCTGTTGGGCCTCTAATGAAATAACCCACAATTTGGTACCAAAGCCTGTATTTTGGAACATACAATATATACGACAAAAAGCCTTTAGTGCTTTTTCAGAGGTCACAAAACCTCTACTTATCTTTTGAAGTCTGTGCACTTTAAAGTTTAGAGTGGTCTCTAAAAACATGTTTGGGACAGACTCCTCTCACAGATTTTGCCATGAACTGATTTGTCAAGAATAAAACTTCACACATCACTGCAAATTGATAATCAGAGAAAAGTTGTTAATGCCAAGTATTGAATGAAAGCCTGCATTAGAGCTTCCCCAGCGGTCACTCTACTTAAGCCAACACTGGGATTCTCAAAACTAAATTACAACGAGAAAAAAATAAATAATAAGCAGTATTGAATTTAAAGTGAGGGGTGGGGAAAGCCATCAAATGGTTTTTGCATCTATCAGCTCATGCAATTTTGCAAAAAGTGCCCCTTGTTGTTCATGCTGTGATGCTGTGTAGTTTTTAATGGTGTTGCAGTGCCACCCTTTTGAACAGACAATGAATTACCAAGACTGATAGCGTTGCAACAATACAAAAGGGGAGGTGACAAATCCTAGCATTACCAAATCACAGTGGAAAACTTTTCCACTTTTTTTTTTTTTTTTTTTTTTTTTTTTTTTTTACCGTACACACACTTTTCTCACATGTTGTACATATTGTATGCTGGGGATAATGTACAGCCAGTCATTATCGCAAAAATAAAACCCCAACAGGGTGATCAAGATAAAGTTATGGTACACCTTGAAAGGATTTATTATGGCATTATCAGGCTTATTACACAGCTAGTAAGGAAATTAATAAATACATAGATGTGAAATATTGAGTTGAGCTGAAGTTACACAGCATTGCATTGGCAATGGTCATTATTAAGATATAGGCCTGACCAGAACTGTGTAATGATATAACTGCTTGCTATTACATCAACTGAGCGCAAGCATGGAATTGACTGTCATTTTTTAAAAAAACATTTAAAAACAAACACAAAAAGTTACCACCTTTAACCTTAGGCGACCGCTCTGCGTGTAATTACACTGCAAATTCAATCATCAATCAAGCTGAATTCTTACCACTTGAAGTTATGTGAAGGAAGAGGCGAGCGTCCGAAGCTCTGATGGCCGCAGAGTACTTGTCCTCTTTCCCCGGGACCTGCACTTTCCGCTCGGGCATGAGTCGGACCCTGAGCCGGCCTCCCTCCGCCCCCAGCCACCACTCCAAAATCCGCGATAGGTCCATTTCCATGAACACAACCGGCGCGTCCTCATACACATGCAGTCCTCCACATCCCGTTTTAACCATCTCTTCGCCCACCTCCACCACAACTTGATTGGACTTTCGACTGGCGTTGGTCAAACCCAAATTCAAAACTTTCGGCACGGGGCGCTTCTGTCGATACGGGAGCTGTCCAGTGCTGGATCTGTTGACGTTCATCGCGGCCAACTTTACATCAACCAAACTGGCGAGGGTTTTTTGCAGCGGAACGCATCGCATGACCAAGTTCGCGCGCACCGTGTAACATCCGCTAAACGACAGGCAGTCTCCGTTAAGCGGGCGCTTTATAAACAGAGCCAGATAGTAACGTAGCAGCGACGGGACGGCGAAATCCACCGAGAGCGTCTTCCTTTTGATCCGAGAGGTGGTGGTCTGGTTGGAGTCCTTTCTGTCGGTGCCGTTGATGAACACGGACGTGGGAAAAGTAGTAAGTGCGTCCGCGGTTCTCTGAGAAGCGCACTGCAGCTCGGGAAGAAATGCCGCAGACCAAAGAAAAAAGTAGAGTATCCGTGCAATCATGATTCAGGCTGAAAAGATCCTGTTTTCTGTTGGTTCTGCTTCACTCCGGCACCCTCGCGCTCTCCAAATGGGGTGCTGAATCAGGAAACGAATGGAGAGCTACTCGAGTCTACATTTCTTCTGCTTGTGCATTAAGATGTGTTTGCTTTTATCAAAGCTCTCGAGGTTGCTGCTTAATTCCCGCATATTAAAGAAGAATATTCCACAAAATATATCCTTGGTAGGCTCATTAAATCGCACAAAAAAGATTCGCCTCTTGTGGAGCTTCTTGGTATGCCTAACAAGTTCTCCAGGGCTGCTCAAAGGCTCCTTGTATCTGCATGCAATACCTCAGAGTCGTTCTGTCAGGAATCCTCTTTTTAATTATCTTCAACAGTCGTACAGATCCTCACATATTAAACATGTCCACTTTTCGACAAGCCAGCATGTTTACACGACAAAACTGCGCGCGTTGAAATCAAACATAATCCATAGACCACCGTGTTTCTGCCGATGATAAACAGAAGTTTATTTTATGGTACTGTAACTAAGAATACTTTTCGCTTTTTGGACGTGGTCGATCTAAATCCAGCGGGTCTTACCTGCGCAGCCAGTCAAAACGAGCGAGCCTCTTCAGCGCGAGCTGCTCATTTGAGGCTGCAAATGCCGCGTGTGCTCGAGCCCACTGTGCGCGTGCCACCTCGGCTCTCCGCTTCTGTTTTTTTTTTTTTTTTTTTTTTGGGGGTTGTGAAACTCACTTCTGCATCTCTTTATGACGTCACCAGCAGCAGGTCGTCAGACGCGAGTATGAGCCCCTTGAAACTACCGTGATTGGTGTCGACGCTCGATAAGGCGCTCGAAACTCATTGAAATGACCGAGATGACACCTCCGTGTGGCGGCATTGCGCCATAATTAGTTTTTAATGAATATCTGTGTATGACGAGCATCCCCTCCCAATAATTTAGAGAATCATTTACAGCCTTTGTAATTAGGCTATGTCATTCCACGTCACAGAGCGATTGGCGCGAGCGCTTAGATGCGTCAGAAACGCACTTTTTATTATGCGTTCCAAAGAGAGAGAGAGAGAGAGAGAGAGAGAGAGAGAGAGAGAGAGAGAGAGATTTACACCTATTATAGGCAATTAAAGCCTAATATTACTACTAAATACACTATTGGATCAAACAGACATTATTGGTTTCTTTCATTTTTAACGGATCTCTGACTGACACAATCATTTATCACAATCCTAAAAAATAATAAAAATAAAAACGGGCTAACTTATTTGAGAGTTGGACAACAACAAAATACTAGATAGATAGATGGATTAAGATTAAATATTGGAATGTCATTTAAAACACTTGAATGAAATGACATTTTTACCTATGTGCATCAATGATTAATTAAGCACTATATAATCCCATCTGTCAACGTTATTAAAAAAAAAAAAAAAAAAAAAAAAAAAAGTTATGAAAAGTGTATACCGTTTTTCTTTTCTCCGCTAGATGGGAGTATGTCGCACTTATTGGTTTGATCCGTGCCATCGTGACAAGCTCATTAATGCTCTCATGGCACAGGGATTTTAACAACCTGCCATACGGGTGTTATCATTCCCGGAAATAGAGTGACTAATTGCGCGCTATATTCTAATTGTTATGGTATGAAAGAGACAATCCGTTTAATGGTGAGGTTGTTTAATTAAGACAAGGTTACAGTGCAGCATTGCTTTGCTGAAATCTGATTTGACGTCTAGTTTTAGGTCTTGCGTCGTGCAGCGTTATGTAAGCCAGTGTCAAAATGTGTCATATCAAATTCAAAAGAATTATACAGTCTTGGCTTCAAATCAACTGAAATTATTAATTTTTAGGATCAGTAAAACCTTTCAAATATAAATTGAATGGGTTAAAGGCAAAGAATGACATTTTATACAATCTCTATTACAAATGGTTTAGTAGTCCATATATAAAAGGGAAATTATGTCATCATTTACTCACCCTTATGTTGTCAACATAATATAAGTGAAAATAAGAAACTTTCCAAGAGTTATTGAGATGAATAAATCGAATTGAATGAACCGTATTTTGAGTTTGACATTGTCAATGAATGCAACTGTCTGGATTTCTTAACAAATCGGATTCTGGTCCTATCTGATTCCTGGATCCAACTCGATAATCTGGTCTTCAGTGAATATCAACTTGAATTTCAGTCTTTCTTCTACTCAAAGTTGAGTTCGTATGACTTCAGAAGAGTGTGTGAGTCATATAAGCTGTTTGATTCCGAATCCCCTTTGAAGCTCGAATGCTATTATTCAAAAATACTCCTTCTGTGTTCCACATAGGAAAGTCTTGCCGGTTTAAAACACCACGAGGGTCAGAGAGTACATTTTATGTCATTTTATTTTTATAAACTATCACTTTTATTCAGTTTCATTGTGCTTGCTTACACTCGCTCACTAGAGGTCATGCAAAGACATTTTCCAATCAATCAACATTAAAATAGTTTAATGATTCTTTCTTGTTTTCTTGTGGTGAGAGCAGAGAAGTACAGCAGTTAAAATTTTACATTGCAATGTGGGATATACCAGATGATATCTCATTTCCCCATGTCCTACAGTATTTCAAAGTCTATGGTTCATTGCCTTCCATTACTCATAATATGTTCAAGCCTGATGTTTCTCCTGAGAGCTGATACTTGCTCCTCGATCTGACACCTGTGTGTGCGCATATGAATTTATGGGCAGTTTTTCAATCATTTGTAACACATTACCACACTGAGTTACATGAGCTTTCCATAAGCATACCGAATACTTTATGACCCTGCCTGAAGCCTCTCAGTTTTAGTATCTATCTTGCTGAAGCAGACGAGCTGTTGAATCTGAGCTATACGCATTTGTGCTGTACGCGGAAACTCTCTCTTTTGCACCAGCCTCTCTGGACCTACATCCACGGAAAATAAAGTCGGGTTGTTTTATTCATATGTGGGGACCAGTGATAACAGATAGTGTGGTGTAGAAGGGGGATGAATCGGCTTCATTAATATGCAGCACATCTTTCACAGTAAATCTGAGCCTCTACACTGTAGTCTGTATGAATGTCTTTGAAATCAATGGCGAAGTTTCATTTCATGAAGTAATGAAAAGAACAGTGCACAGTGAATTCTTCACAATGGTCTCATTAATGGGCAAAAGAGGTGGAATAAAACATGCAAATGGCTGAAAGTGTCTTGCCGTTGCGATGGCCAAATCTTCTGAAACCTCTGCAGCTGTTCAAAGAATTTAAGAGCTTTTAAACAAAATCGTTCTCAATTATAAAAAAAACCCATGAGCATAAAATCTCCAGAATGCTATAAATGAACATCTACGTCTACACAGAATATTAAAGACCCCCTCGGAATATCTAAAGACCCAGTGAAAACGGTCTTATGGCTTATAGCTTTGAAAGGGATAGTTCATCCAAAAATGAAAATTCCACCAGTTTTGTTTTTGTTTTGTACAAATTTGCGATCTCATTTGAAAGCTTTTGAACTATTTGCCTCATACAACTCGTACATAAACACCACCATGCAAAACAGTTTCATTTTCCTGTGAGATCGTCATCAAAATGAGTCGGAATGCGCGAAGGGCTAAATAGGCTACGAGCTACAGGTAAAACAATTCAAAAATGGCGATTTTGGTCGAATTTGAAGTTCACACACACACACACACACACACACACATACACACACACAAAGTTTATTAAGCCCCCATCTAGCGATCCAAATTCTAAACATTAGATAAACATCTAGAAGTATCTTTATTTGTATGTTTTCTGAGATGAGTACCTTTCCTTTGTCCAAAAAATGCCACTCAACCCCTCGTTTTAAAGCGCATGCAGTATTCCAACTTTGTGAATATTCATTAAATTTTTGATGGCATGATTCTGAAGCAATGAAATGTGATTTTCAAACCAATGCTGATGTAAACAAATCGATCTTACTCGCGTTGACTGACAGATCCGAAGGCTTGCACAGATGCTTCAGACAGGCCTCCTAACAGGGATTTTAAGGTATTGTTCCTAGGTGATTTTGATTTGGAACCTTCATAAAACTTTGGCTCGATTTTTTTTTTTCTAAATTGACTTCCTTTATTGAATTCAAACAGGTGTAGCTCAGTCATTTTTTGTCAGATTCAAACAAATCATACATCATTTTGAAGGTTTTTTTTGTTTTTTAAATTTGCTCATTTGCTCATTTATTCACTTTCTTACCGTTCCAAACCTCTGTGGCTTTATTTAAAAAAAAAAATTTTGTCCATACAATGAAATTGAGTGGGCTCTAGGTGTTTACATGAACTAACTCAGTAATATTCTCTTTAAACTGCTGGTTCACCAATACAGTAGTTCGCAGTTAAAAATAGTCATAGACTAATCATAGACATAATTAATTTAAAGACTACTGTGAATGTAAAGTGCACTTGTGTTTCATTAAGAATTGCCATCTAAAACATTTCAGACTGCAAGTACACTTGAAATCAAGCTCCAAGACCTAAAATAATGCACACAAATCAAATGAACATACTTTTATGATACCTATTGAATCTGAGAACACTTGGTTGCTTCTATTTTAATGAAAAGAGCAAAGTAACATTTCCCTCTGTGCTCCAAAGAAGGGAGAAGGTCATAGATTTGAAATGACATAATTATGCATTAGAATTTTTTGGATAAACTATCCCTTTAATAAATTTTCTTACAGTTATTGTTGTTACTCAGAATTTGTATTTGTGAAATGTTGAAGTGATTTTAGCAGTGCACTAGTGCTTAGATTTCTGTAACAATGCATTAGTAACACTCCATTTAAATGAACTATACAGGTTGTATCGACTCAGAATACAAAGTGCCTTCAGGTGTTTCAGTTTTCGGGAGCCTGTGTACACCTTACAGTAAAAAGGTTTGTTTTATCAATGGTTCTTCTTGCAGTCCCCCAAAACTCAAGAGTACTGTAGGGTGGAGGTGTTGTGATAAATTGCAGCAAAATATGCACTTACAAAAGGCTCACCCTTAGTGCTCCATCATATCTGGAGAAGCCATAAATCAGGCTAGTTGCCAGTGCTCCACTTACAGTGCGATCTAGGTTCTCCCCGTTCTGGCCACCTCTCCGCTTTAGCACCTGAGGATGTTTGATTACTCCAAAGTAAAAAAGTTCTCCCTTTGAACCGCCCTGTTTCTTCATTGGCCCTCGTGTTGAGGGCGATTGAAAAGCAGTCCGGTGCTGCTCATGTCATGCATTTTGCATTGGCTGTGGGATGGTTTGATGCATCCTTATTCCCAACGCATGCCATTTTTTCTTTATGTTTGATGAATAAATGCAAACTACATTTGAAAAAAAAATGAAAGAAAAGCCTTTTATAAAAACCACAAAGGGTGTGGGAACTGTCTTTGACTGACTTTGTGGGAACTGAGCAATAATCACCTCTGTCAGACAAGCAGAGTATCAAAATGAATTCTGACATGGCAAGGAAGCTGTTGGCTTGCAGGTGGTGGTTTCATTTTCTCTCGCTTCAGTTCTTGAACCTTCTAGAATCTGCTCAATCTGGTCTTTTACAGAAAATAGCAAGCTGCCTTGCTGCCCACTTTCTAAATTGCCCTAACGCAGAATCCTAGAGGTCTCAAGTCACATTTACCACTGCTCAGTGAAATTTTGGAAGTGAAGTCCAGTCATTCCAATAAGAATCAGTGTGATTGGGAGTTTAGAATGAGGGCGAAAAATGTCCCCAGGCAGATTTCACTCATTTTCAAGATGGTCATGTGAATTTGACAGACTTTCCAACACAAGCAGCTTATTTTGAAAGTGTGAGCTGTGCTTTATTTATTGCTACACTATTGACAAGATAAGACAGCTGTGTCCCAGGGTCAGTGACATGACATGGTATTTTTGTGTCCAACAGCATCATTTCCTTTTTAAATAATTTGATAAATTCATGACATACAATACTGACCAAATGTCTTATAGGCCAACACCAGCTTTTTTGTTTTAGCAATGTTTTAATGACCATTCATATTTAGTTTTTGGTCTTTATTATTATACAAACAGAATTTATAAAAGAAATATTTATTTTTAAAAAAAAAAGGCTTCTTTGAGCAAAAGTCAGTATTTAGTTTGACCTCCTGGACTTCTTCCATTTTCTCAAAGAAGAAAAAAAAAATAAAAATAATATTATATATATATATAGATATATATATATATATATATATATATATATATATATATATATATATATATATATATATATATATATATATATATATATATATATATATATATATATGTATATTCTAAGACCTAAGGCATTTGCACAGTACCACTTTATTCTATAAAATCTATTTAGTTTGAATTCATTTTTAGGACATTTAAATAATACTTATTATTTTAAGTTTTGTTATCCCACCCCCACAATATCAGGTGGTCCAACTGTCTGAGCAGAAAACTATTTAAAATGGTGTCTTAATAAAAAAAAAATGAAAACTAAATACTAAGAAATAATTTTAGGTTTGAAACTTACTTTTCATATAAACAAATTTTATAAATATCAGTAGATTTAAAGCTGTTAAACAGCGTTTGTTCAGCGATTTGTATATTCTCAAATGTCAGGGTGGGACAACTGCAAATATAGCTCTTAAATATGAGTTGACAAGGTAACAACAGTAAACATAATAATGGATCATACAGAAGACCCCAAATGATCCTCGTAGCAGAGTGAAAAGGTTTATAGATCTCTCTCAAATACTTGTAAACATTTCAAGTATGGGTATGGTACAGTTTCCATGTCAGGTGGAACTACAACTACAGTATATATACAACTATTTGGTTGTACTGCCTGGCATAAAAACAGTCAAAAAAGTTAATTTACATACTTTGAAATATTATTCAACAAATGAAAATTGTTTAAACACATTGATCATGGCTCAAATATATGCATTACTTCAGTTTTGAAGGTTTTTTTTTTTTTTCTAAAAAAGACCTTTTTTAAAGCTTGCAGAGTTTCCAACACAACTTGTAGGAAGTTTCTTGTACTCCTTGATTAGCTGGTGTTTTAGCTTGATTTAGATGTGATTAATTGGGATGAGCTAAACATTGCTGGAAGACAGCCCTCCAGAATTCAACAAACCTGCAGTACAGTATTTGTGTGTTTTGCTAAGCTAAGGTACAAATATTAAGCCTGTCAACAATACCAACACTTGCAGTCTTTGCACTTGGCCACTTTTACTTATATGATGTATTTCTGGTATTTGGGTTGCCGGCCATGACGGTAAACGCTTACATTTTTTATTTGGGAAAATTTATAATATAAGTCTATTTATTTGGAAATATGCAACTAATTCAAACCTATATTTTAGTGGCTGTAGAGTGACTTGAACATACAGCAATATGGGACCCCTTGGGAGAGAAAATGGGTTGCTTAAAATGCTGCTTCCATTTGCAGCTCACCAGTATTTGGTACACTCCAGTTATCGGTGAATCAATTGGAAGGGCTGCACAGCTTGTTAAAGAAGCAGATGAGTTTCTCACTCCTGTGGTTTTACAAGCTGAAGCTTCAGCAGCAAAGATGGAATATGTAGCACCTTCATTGAAATCAATTATCATTTTTATCTCCTCCCAAAGAGCTGGAAGTGACATATCTGAGGAACAATGTCAGAGCTGTGAATTCACTTCGGTACATCGCCTTCCCTCCAGATGTGAAAGTCACAGAGCCCTAAAACCACAGTTCATCACTCAGATGAAAGAGCTGAGAACTGCATATAATCATATTCAGTTTAATAATGACAAGATTTGATGTGATATGCATCCGCCCAAAAGCATGTGACGTTAGGCACAGTTATTATAAATTGAGTCGAGCATGAGAGATTTGGAGACATCTCTCGAAATGACTGACTCAAATTTAAATGGATTTAAAATTATCTTCGTTTTGGCAAAAACGGGTTTTCCTGTTTGAATAATGATTAGGTTATGACAGGGCTGGTTTAGAAAGCAAAATATCACTTGGCTTTGTAACTTCGGGGCAGAGGATGTTTGTTCCAAAATATTCATGATGCAGATTTAATCATGATCACTGGGTTTGGTGAGTTTAATATTGTGATCAATATGATAACAACAGGTATTACAACCAGAACAGCACTATCCAAACCTATTCAATTGATGTGATATTCATGATATTAAAATATTGTGGTCACTGGTAGCAGATTGGCTGTCAGGTTCAATGTACAATAGTTGTCGCCTGAAGTAAAGAGGCATTGTTGACATGGAAAATGGGATTCTGATGCAAGATTCCAAAGATTTTGGAACAAGAGAACCTTTTTGACAGTTATGAAATGTCAAGGTCATGTGTTTGATTCCCAGGGGATGCATTAACAGATTAATTGACCTGAATTCAATGTGAACCACTATGGATAAAAGTGCTTGCCAAATGTATACATGCAAGGTCATTCACGCTGAGAAAGCTCCGGATCTGTAAGATACACACAGGATAAATAAAAAAATGCTAAAGGATAGGAAATAGGACAAAGCTTTTAACTGAATATTTTTTACTAAGTTACTTTGTGAAATTGTATTTGTAACACTTTATTTTGATGCTCCCCAACAGACTATGGGTAGCTTTGCAAACTACATGTCAACTTATTCTTCTAATACTAAACCTAACCCTGACCTAACAGTCTCTACTAATACTCTAAAGAGAGATAATTGACATGTAGTTGGAAAGTTAGTTAGTAAAATTTCTAAAGCGGACCATCAAAATAAAGTGTAACCTAAGTGGGTTCAGTGTTGTTTGGGACGCCATTGACTTTCACTGCAAGGACAAGAACAGAAAACATATTTTTGTTCCACAGAAGAAATAAAGTCGAATAGGGCGAGAGCCTTTTTTTGTGTGTGAACTGTCCCTTTAATACAAAAATCTATCCAGGTTTAATGACACAGGACAAAACAGACAGAGGGGTCGCCACTTGAACACCACACCAGACTTTATAACATCTGAACCACTGGTGCCTGCATCAGTCACCTCAACAAATCAAAGCAGACCTGTTCTGGTCCCATAATACTCTGGTACAGCCCATTAGACATCTGCGCAAGCATGGAGAATCGGGCAGAGTGGAGAGACCTCAATTAGTTTCTCGTTGACCTCTGATCACTGTATGATGACCCTTCATATGAGCCGAAGAGAATTATACCATGGCTGGATTTCAGAATGATGTGTTCTCAAGCATCACTGGCCAATTCAATTTCTTATATGGATTACCAAGACAAATGCGAACGTGTGGGAATTCTCACACCTGTGTTGTCGATGAAAGCCTTGACCAATATACTGAGAGAAAATCAAGCATGACTGTGTTAGACGGAACTAAGGCATTCGATGTCTGAACGTGAGTGTGTGTGTTCATGGCATTTCAAGAATGATGATCAAATGTTGTTTCGAGTAACTCAGGAGCTTTGAAACAGCTGTCAAAAATGGTTCACACATACATGAATATAATTGGCACATGCATCATTTATTACGACAAAGCCATCGTTAGGCTTACCGTAGGAGGTCTACAATACTGTTAGCAATTTGATTTATCTCAAGTCAAGGCAAAATGTAAGATGACAAGAATGTAAGAAACAAGTAAATTAGTCATTTTTTACTTAAATGAATGGTTGCAAAAATGAGTACACTCTTGATTAAATGCCAACATGTAATATTCTAGTAGTATGTCCTTCATAACTTATGTCCTCTGCAATACTGCTCTGACATTCTTTGCACTGAGTGTACAAATTCATGAAAAACTGTCACATCTATCCATTTAACTCTTGGATAACCTTGGAAGAATGTATACAGTCACTGTCCAACAGTGCAGGCAATTAGTAGACCATAGTATTTTCTGTATGTAAATTTTACTTTACGTGTGTGAAATCATGCCACCACTGAAAGCTTCAGCACTCATACATCCACATATAAGAACTTTCCTACCGCCAAACTTCACTTCTCATTGTACTTCTCTCACTTGCAAGACCATGACTTTTGGATGCTGTTCAAAAGTTTGGATTCACCAAAATCTTCATTTTGTTAATGTAATGGTTTGGTACTTTGTGTGTGGTGAAATAGAGCTTTTGCCAGCTTGGCATTTTCCTGTTCTTTTCTTAGCATAAATTACTCATCAAGACAGAAACCTTGCCACAAGTCCTTTCTTTGCTTCTTAAAATATTGATTTGGAAATCATTCACCTTTGGTTTTTTTGTGTGTGAAGAAATAAGTCTCCTGACAGTTGTCTATCAAGTGGTTCTGTTGTTGCCACATTAAGTCAGAGAATGTTTTAATGAGCTATAAAACCATTTTAATTGTCAATAAATTACTCCTGTTTAAATGTTTTGGTTCAGCATACTCTCCTGTTGATCTAAAATTGCCTTTAGCTTGCATAATTTTGGTTACACTTTATTTTGATGGTACTAACAGGAAGTAACTTGTCAACCACATATCAATTAACTCATATTTCATTTTAGTATTAGAAGACTGTTAGGTTAGGGTTAGGTTTTAGAGTTTGGGTTGGTAGATTAAGTTGATATACATAGTTACTTATAGTCAGTAGAATGTCTGTTGGGGAGCATCAAAATGAAGTGTTAGCAGATATTAAGCAGACACTCCACTAATACTCTACTGACTGGTAGTTCACATGTAATTGCAAAGTTACTTGAATTTCTAAAGTGGATCATTGAAATAAAGTTTTAGCGAATAGTTTTTAAAAAAAATTATTGATTTAGTTTTATTTTGTAACTTTTTGGAGGGTGTACTCATTTTTGCAACAACTTTAATAAGAAAATCTTATTAATATTCTTATTTATTTAAACTAGACTTGCTAAAACAGTATGTCCCCAACGAATGCCAATATGTGTTCTATGTTTTCTATTATATTATATATACTCACTTGCGCTCCATGATGCTGTTTGTACTGAGATACAGCCATTAAAGAATGCCAAACCACATTTAAAGATGTCAAATGAACATTTCATAATAAAATCGACCATTTCAAACCTAATATTTTAAAATGACGTGATGTTATAAATAAAAGAATAACTGACAAACAAGCCAAATCACAATAATTTATTTATTGCGAAAATGTCAAAAGCGGTACCAAAAGTAGTTCAAATGATGATTTGCAGGCGCAGTCCTCTCTGACAGTAACAGATTTTTATGGGGTGCAGAACAGAATCTAAGTTATTAATTCATGAAATATGAATCCAGCTTTTCTCCGTGAAGGCGCTCACTCATTTCAAACGTCAATCCACTGAAAAACAGTGAAACAAAGTAATTTAACCTAAAAGTCTTTATTTTTATATTTCTAGTTTTAAATTTAATTTTAGTAATTTTGTGTGTTTTGCCATTTTATATTTTAGTTTCCTATTTGTTGTTTTTTGATAAATTTTCATTTAGTGTTAGTTATTTTAGTCATTATTCAAGTCATAGCTGTTTGCCAACTAGCCGAAATAAAATTAACATTTTATTTGTACTTTTATTTCATGTTCTTGTTATTTCAAGAGACGAAAATGTTTCTTTTTTTATGGTTTTAGTTTTAGTGAACTATAATAACCCCGAGCTGAGACTGTTTAATCACTTCCAAAGACTATCCACAGATGGTGAAGTTATGACATCTACCAGAAGGGGCTAACAGGGCCACGCTAACAAGCTAACCCTTGACCGCTTGGCTTCTGAGAGTACAATTCTTGTCCTGAATTCCTGAACATAAACACAGAGCACACACACATACGCACATTCAATTCCTGCATGCTTGTGATGCCACTGCTCCTCATGCACAAAATTGTTTTGCAGTTTAAATTACACAGAACCACAGAAATTTGTATGTAAATCTCATTTGGAAAATGCCAAGCCGCTCATTTGTATGAATAAGCGTTGCTTTCTTTCTTCTTTTCCACTCAGGCTTTAAATCCATTTGTAGCTTCATAGCATCCTCATTCTCTGCTTCCTGATAAGCAATGGTATGAGGCTTATAGTTTACAAATGGACAATAATACCGAACGCCAGTGTGTGTGGTGCGTATGCAAGTTTTCAATTCAATATTTGTCTTATGTTGCAGTCCTCTGATCTCCAAATAGCAACAAGAGCAAAGCTCTGCTAACAAGAGCCACACAGTAAACATCACTATCAATACAGCTGCAAAGTCTGAAATGAAATGGCCCTTATTTCATGACCTTGTTTCAGCTAGTGTCACCAGATGAGACCATGCTAAAAAATAATCTCACAGATCTTGTTTTTCCATATCATACAGTTTCTCCGCACCAAGTGGAACAAATTCCTCAATTAGCATACGTTGTTGGTTCTGGAACAGTTTTCTTATGGACCCCATACTGTGTCCAATTCAGAAGTGACGTGATAAAACAATAAAAGGTATATTTTCCATAGTAATCAGATGTTTTATTCGATATCATCATGACTCCGACAAAAACAAGCCTTTGTCTACTCTACTTTTTTTGTCATTTTCTTTGTGTCTGTTTCTGTGGCATAGGACCAAAGTACCTATTCTCATGCAAAACATATATAGATACTCAATATGGATGTTTGGATATTATAAGTTGTCAAGTACACACAATACACAAAATTTCACAATTCATACCGTTTCAAAGCAATTTCTCCGAAAATCATAATGTTGATGTTTATAATATATCTTCAAGTGTTAGTTCAGCTAAAAACTAAAATTCTGGGTCTCACTTTATATTAAGCCTCTTTTAAGTGTACAAACATTTAAATTAATCATTTGGTACATGCACTTGTGTACATACATATATTTTCATTGTACTTATTACCATACCACCAAACCTGTCCCTAAACTTACCCGTATCCCAGCTCAATAGCAGAAAAAGTGTTTTGCAATACAGCATGAACACAAGTACATTGTACTACTTGATGTAAGTACTAGTTTTAGACACCTAAAATAAAGTGTGATCAAATTCTGTCATCACATTCCAATTAAAATTCATTAAAATATCTAGTTATGTTTCAAAGATGCAAGTTTTATACATGAGAGTGAGTAATTGATGACAGAATTATATTGCAGATTAGTAATATATTGTTCACATTTTGTAATGATCTAAATCATCAAGCAGTTGAGATTTGTAATATATATACTATATATATATATATATATATATATATATATATATATATATATATATATATATATATATAGCTTTATGTGATATATCTCAGCAAATCTCAGCTTGATTGCTAATATCATCTTAAAATGTAAACCAGCTCTAATCCGCTACACTAAGAAGGATACTTTAAACTAATTACTCAATTCAATTATGTAAAGTGGTTTCACATAATGGAAACATGTTATCTCTACTCAAATACTTCATGTACAATGAACTTAACTGAACTGAGTAAACAAACTTAAACATATAACTTGTTTCAATTAAGTTTATTCTACCTGAAGTATTTGTGTAGAAATAACATGTTTCAGTCAAATGAAACCACATGATTTAATTGTTTAAATACAATGAGCAGTATCATTGTTTTTAGTGTATCCATCCATTCATTCTCTGTGTAGGGGCTCAGGGACGCAGTAGTCTCATCTTGGACTGTAGGCAAGTAAACATCCAGGATGGATGGCTAGTCCATTACACATACACATTCATGCTCACCTACAGGCAATTTAGTGTCTCAAACTCACTAATCCTGCTCGCCTTTGGATTGTGGAGGAATCCCAAGTACCCAAAGAAAGCCCATGCCAACATTAGAAGAACCTGTAATATTATAAGAAAAAATGCCCTAGTAAAAAAAAAAAAAAAAGTTGAAATGTTCTTGTTTTTTTGTTTTTAGCAAGCTGCAAGCCATACCGCAATAGTTCAATTTATCATGAGAGAAATGAACTAGTCACAACTGTCATAATAACATGGTTGAACCTTCATTGTTTGAATCCAGTTGTTTCAACACTATACGACTGTCATTAATGATATCTCACGCAGATGGTGGGGTTATAACTTTATTAACATAAGGTTAGTTAATTTACACAAACAAAAGAAAGCCTTCTTTAAAAAAGAAATTAAAAAAAAATGTTAACATGCAGTATGTAGTGGGAATGTACTTCCAGCCACAATTCTGTTTGGGAATGTTTGTTAGAACTATGGTTTTTGGAAACACCAATCTTTGAAAGATGTTGATGATGATGGAACTTGCGAACATAGTTGCCTACAATGCTTTGGGAAACGCTCCCCTGATTGGCGGTGTTTTGATGAACCATCCATAAAATCTAATTGTGGCCCTGGACCACAAAACCAGTCATAAGTTATACAGATTTATTAGGAGCAATAGCAAACAGTACATTGTAGGGGTCAAAATTATCGATTTTTCGTTCATGCCAAAAATCATTAGGAGATTGAGTAAAGATCATATTCCATGAAGATATTTTGTAAATTTCCTACCTTAAATATATCAAACATGTATTTTTGTGACTGAATATGCATTGGGAAGGACTTCATTTGGACAACTTTTTTGCACCCTCAGATTCCAGATTTTCAGATAGTTGTATCTCAGCCAAATATTGTCCAAATGTCTTAACAAACCATTCATCAACCGAAAGCTTATTTATTCAAAACACTTCAAAAATTTGAATTGTTTTGTGGTCCAGTGTCACAGTTGCTTAACCATATTGCTCTTGTGCCAAAAAGATGAAACCTTGGATCTACTTGGTAGAACATGTTAATGCCGTTTCTCCTACTGTTCTCTGTTGAAGTAATATCAGTCTCGGCGAAAGGAGAGGGTTAAATCAAGGTCAGTGGTTTTGTAGAAGAGGAAACATGATGAAATATGAAGCCAATTCAGTCAATCACTGAATGAAACAATGCAGAATTATTCTACAGGTTTGTATGCTTTTGCAATACAGAGCATCCACTGTCTTTAATGCGATTCAATCTGTGCTCATATCAGATGCATTAAAGATAATGCATCTATTACATCAATAGAAACATTTGAATTCCAACACACACGGGTTGACCAATAAAACAGAGCCCACGCACATACTCAGACGCAATACGAGGGCTCTTATGGGCATTAAGGGATGATAAATGTGACAGGGGGTAATACAGTGACTCAGATGGCAGTAATAGGTTAAACAGCTGCTGCGGAGGAAGCAGATTTGACATTAAGGTTAGCTAATTGTTACCCTCCCCATTGCATCCACTTCGTTTCTTTCCAAAAGCATTTCTTATCTCTTCTTATTCTTCATTATAAAGAAGCTTGGTTTTCATTAATGAGCGTCTTCAGTGTTTCTCTGTTTCTTCCTTGGTCACTGTGGCTGTGCATTTCAAGGACTCCTGGGAGATTGGAGTGTGGGGGTTGCAGGGACAAGAAAAGAATTGAAACAGCTGGACGAAGCTCTTTCCTGCCCCCAGTTTTTGCTGTATTTTATAATTAATTGCCACAAAAATAACATGTTAGCAAAATGAGAAAAAATAATTAGGGTTAAAATGTAATGTGATACATATAATTCTACAAATTGAAAGCAAAGCCCTCACTGTTGAAGCAATATATTTGGCTTTCACTGATTTTTATTTTGGATTTGAGGGCTTAATTTGATTAATGATTAATCATGTTAACATTTTTAATCAACTGCCAGTGCTGAAAATGCTCAGCCATTTGTTTCTCATCCTGCTATCTGCCTCTGTTCTGTTTGTTTGTTTTTTTTTCTTCTCCCACCTACAATGTAATTTTTGTATTAGTATTTCATAATGGACAAACAGAAAAGAAGGACAAAAGAAAGATGAAGGAGAAGAGGGGTGGGGGTTATTTATTTCATTTCTTTTCACCTGCTGGAGCTGAGTCACCCTTGATCATGCAATACTGCCAGATATTCATTCTCCCGAGGCCATATCATAATCCCATTTCCTCCTGTCCTGGTACTTCATCTTTCTCACTTAATGTAAGCCATATGGTTTTATTGCTGGGAGTCCCCTACTCTCCAGCCCACTCTCCCTACTCCTAATGGGTTCCAACATTGATCCCCCAACTAGTTTGTTTGGTGTTTGTTGTTTGCTAGCTTTCTTGAGATTTTAGATACGTACAATGGGGAACAACTGTTGCTGAAGAACATCTAGGCTAGCATAAGCAAATGTATTATGTTCTAACCAACATTTACTTTGAAATTAGGCTTTTTGTTCCTAATACTGCACTGGAATGTTTTGCTTTCACCCTGAAATGTTTAGCTTATCAGATGTTATGTGACCCATTGGGTAATGTACATTCATCGATATAAACTTTACTATACAGAGAAGAATCGCCAAGAACAGAAATGTCTGACAACCTGGAAAATAAAACTTTTTTTTTTTCCTTATTCACTCATAAATATTTACTTTTTAGTTTGTTAAAGGATTCAGTCTTTCTAAATCCATCCTTTAGAGACTGCTTTCTGATTGGTCAGATATCCCATCTTGTGAAACTGCACAGATTTGTGGTGTTGTAATACCCCAAACTTCAAGTCCTCCTGGGAAGTTATATAGGAATCAGACAACATCAGGTGCGTTTAAGTCACTTACGTTGGAGCAAGATGGTGGTTTGTTCTTTGATGGCAGTGGCCTCTTTCAGCTGGATAATGCACCCCTGCCACACAGCAAAAATTGTTCAGAAAAAAAGACAAAAAAGCAAACAAACAAAGAAAACTCTCTGTTAAGTCTCTGTTAAGTCACTGACTGACAGGAAAGCATGCAAGGCAGCTGTCTTTAGTTTCAGACACTGTCACTGTTTGACTGACAAGAAAAGCGATCTACCACATTTCACTGTGCTTTACATGTCATTTTACGAGTAAATAGTTTATGCAACAATAAAAGACATGCCATAGGAAAAAAGAGAAGAAAAAAAAATTGCATATCAGTGCCAATTCATAATAGGCTGTTTATAAATCACACAAAGAAAACAGAAGTTTGTAAAAGAAGGAAGCCTGTTTCTGCTTCAGAATAAAAACTTAAGAGGTTATATACTAAAGTTTAATATGAATAAAACTGAAAATAAAAAGAAACTGAATTGCGAGAAACAATGTTACATTACATTACATTAAATAAATAAATAAGGCTTTAAATAAAGAAGTTGCAGTTAAGTCAATTTTGAGTCTGTTCTTTTGAGTTTTGTGTTAAACACACATCAAACATCATTGAACAGACTGTATGCATGACAGAGTCTGAAGCTGAGATTTGAAGGATTAACATTCAGTTTAGCATTTCCATATAGTAGGCTGAATATTCTGGTAAAATACAACTTTAAAATATCCTAAAAGTTTCAAAGTTCCAGACAAATGACACTTTTTTAGATACACCATTAACTGAATCAGTTAGTTAGGGTTAGCTTTGTTTGATTTCCCATTAGCAATTAACCTTTCAAACCCCTAAAGAACATTTAATCTTTTAAATTTGAGGATAAATTTGTCCAACAGACATTAACGAAATTTTCTTCATTTATTGGGATAAAAGAACGACAGGCCAAACAGTGAAATTCAAATTATTGGCTCTGAAAAAATGAATGACGATTTCAAAATATTGTATGTGTTCATTTAGGAACCAACATTTTCACCTGGGGTTGAAAACTTTAAGTGCATGTTTATAGTTAAAAGTGCCCAACAATTATTGCATTTTTGAGTAGTTTATAATGAAAGGAAGGACAATAATCACATTCACACAAGATTTCTATTCTAGACATCCTCATTAGAGACACAAGCTATTTCTAGCTGCATATCCACAGGAAACTGATATTGCTCAGAGCAGTGCTTAAAGTGTTTACCGGCAATTCTGTGCTATTCTGTTCATTGTAGCAGTATTTTCTATTCTCATCATAAACCTGCACAATACTCTCTCTGTCTTTTCCCTAATTGTTCTCAATAGACTATTTGACTACTGCCATTAAATTTTGTAATAATTTATTTTTACATACAATTAGAAAATAGAACTAGGACTAAAACGTTAGCCAACGCAGACTGTCTGTCCAAATCTGATTTTTGTGCAATTCCGATTGAAAACCAATCAGATTTAGCAAGTGTGAAGGGCCAAAAATCACATGAAATGGATTTTTCAAATCCATTTCGAGCTACATTCATAAGTGGTTCGAAATCCTATTCAAATCGCATTTCTAGAAATCTGTTTCAGTCTGACTTTGATCAGATTTTTATGTGATTTATGTGACTTTTGCACACCACGTCAAACATTTGAGAGCCAAAGAGCCAGGCAAGCAGAAAATGACAATATAGCAGAGACATGTTTTGACGTGACAGCACGGAATAAAGCCACGCATGTCAGCCTCCTTCTGCCGCTGCCTCATTATACGCAGTATTCCAGCGCGGTGGCTACACATTGTCATGTTGTAAAAAAGACAACATCGGGATTGTAAATCACTCCATGTTGCGGTTGTTGTTTTTCACGTATGCCTACCAAGGCCACATCATTGCCATAGAAACTAATGCAGATATTCCGGAAGGTCAAAGAGCGGCATGAACACACAAATCAGATCAGGGCTGCGTAAAAAGTAGATCATAAAACCATTGCCACCAATGGTCTCAACAATCAACTCTACTCACGATGCTTTTAAGAAACGCAGTTACTATATGCATTGTGGACGGTCAATAATTTTAGTTCAGATTCCAGATACACAAATAATCATATTTGGACTTACAGTGTGAACGTAGCGTCAGTCTACATGTCACGGCCTTTATAATTGTCCATTTAACTGCTGACCCTACTTAAGTATTCTGATTTAAAGGGGACCTATTATGCAAAATTCACTTTTATATGGTGTTTGAACACAAATGTGTGCAGAGTTAATAACCAGGCTATAATGGCTAAAATCCACCTACACCTATTTTTTTATAATACCCATAAATCATAAGCGGTCTTTCCAAATGTGTGGTTCCACATTTCCCCTTCTTTTATGTAAGAGTAGGGGAAACCCACCCAGGCTACAATCTGCCCTGTTAGCATAGATCCAGCACTGAGAGAGCTGCAGCAGTTCTGTTATTGGATATACCAATGAACATAAGATAGATTCTCCATAGATTCTCAGCATCTGAGCTACAGATGGTTGAATTTCATTAATGAATAAAATGTGCCGAAGAAAGTCGTTAAAGTTTCGCACATGCAGGGAAAAAAAATCAGGAGGCTAAATCGTGCGCACGATGTACTATTTCATTCCCTCGATTTATAAATCATGGATATGTCATGTGTGGAGCTCCGAAAAAGCATTATACACTTGCGCTAATCATATTACGCCGGTATGAAGATTAAGAATTTGCTACCTCCCATTAAAACAGTTGGTAGCACAGTGCAAACATAGTGTTTGTAGCAAAATCTGATAGGTAGCATTATTTGTCAGAACACCGGACTGCTTCACAAATGAGGGTCAGATCGTCACTGGATTTGCACAAAAGATTAACATGGTGACGGTACATGGTAGTCGCTGAGTTGAATCAACTTAACTCCACAACAACTACATAAATGTATCCACTAACCATTCAGAAATATCCAGTTGCATTCTAAAAATTGTAACTTCTTCCTGAGTCTCTCCTTCAGTGCCCGACTCTAGTTCGATATGTTAAGCTGAACACCGCTACTGACCATTTCTGACATTTTGTCTGAGTGAGATTCTGGAAAGAGGGCTGGGAGTAGCAGCTCATTTGCATTTAAAGGGACCCATACAAGAATGACATGTTTTTGCTCACACCCAAATAGAAGCAAATTTGACAAGTTATAATAAATGATCCGTGTAGTATTTTGAGCTGAAACTTCACATACACATTCTGGAGACACCATTTTAATTTCTCTTTCTTATTGTCACTGACTACATTTCCCATGATCCTTCCCAGCACCTGCTCACATGCACCTGTCACTCATTAGCACTCCAATCACCACACTATAAAAACCCAGCACACACAAGCTGTGTCCAATTCAGAGACTGCATCCTTTGAAGGACGCAGACTTCAAAGGGTATGCCTTCAAAGGCTGTGACCGTGCAATACGAAATGGGAAAGCCTATGGATGATTGTTTTTGTCGCCTAGCAACTGTGACAGGTGCCGTTGACGAGCGGCAGTAATGTATTGGGTTTATATTCAACTGTCTGAAAACAAAGAAGGTTTCACAACTTGTCTAAATATGTTCACCTTGGTCCATTTCTGTACAAAATAAAGATTATAAATGATATAAAATATTTTGTACTTAGTAAATAACAACTTAGTAAAATATGTCAACATGTAAACCATGTTAAAGTTTTTTTTTTATCATTAGATATTCAATTAAGTTGAAACCAAATACTTGCATTTAAAAGTGGAATCCAGCAATTTCTCTCAAAAAATCCTGTCGTCACCAGCACACGTTGAAATTCTGAGGTAGAACAGGTCACAAAGGATCCATCTGCTGTATCCTTCATTGCTCTGGAAACAATAAACACATTTCAAGGGAGCATTTGAAGGAGCTTTCGTCATGCAGATGTGACGCATTTGGCCTTCGAATGCACACTGTAAAAAGTCATACATAGATCTAACTTATAAAAAGTGAGGCAAGTGGCTGCATTGGATGTTTTAAGTTGAGTCAACTTGCAGCCTTTTTTAAGTATAATAAACACTGTAACATTACTTAATACAAACGCAACAAAATCAAGTTGAGTTAACTAATAATACTAGAATTACTCAGTTAGATAAACCTACTTTTCTTGGTTCAGGTAACTTATTTATGAGTTGCTACAAGTAACTTGTACTCATTTTAATTAGATTTTATGAACATTATTTTTATAGTAAAATTAACCAAATCATATGTGATTAAACATTTTAATTAGCTATAACCTCAAAAGAAATCTAAATGTCTATCTTCTAAGCACTACAGTGATTAACTTTACATAAACAGACTGTCAATAACAATTACAAATTCAATTGAAGAAGAAAGAGATGGGAAGATAGATTGAAGACAACAACATTTATTCAATGTCAACCAGTGTGACTTTTAATATTGACTACAAAGAAGCCAAGAAATGTGGCCACACATGTACACAATAATATACAACAAACACTGTATAAGTGTATTTTCAACCTGTTCTGAACAGTGAAGAGAAATATCCAAACTGCCCAATCTCTAATGATTAGATTAAAGTAAATGTGAGCCACAACATCACATTGTATCACACTGGAACTGCAATGTCAAAAATGATTACAGTATTTCTATATTTTAAACTACTATTATTTTTAAGAACTTCCAAATTAGGACGCATGGGGTCCAATCCCACAAAGAGCCTCTGATATACCTCTAATGTACACACCAGTTTTGATGGATACTTGAGGTCGAGGGCATAGGTAAGTCCAAATGTCCATAATGTAAATTTTCAGGGGGCAACTGCCATGCTCAGCGTGCACCTCTGTTTCATCACAACTCTATTGGTGGAGACAAGAGAATCAAGAGTTTGGTCAGACAAACAGTAAATAACAGAAGGTAGAAGACAGATAAGACACAAAGTCAAAATTGTACTTTTGTTGCTAAAATTGGTGGATACTAGACAGAAACTGTGACTAGAGAGAAGTCTACCCTGACAATGCCATAGAGTGTAGGTACTAAACTATAATGATCTACTGTAGCATGAGTGTTCTACTTGTTGATTTTTACTGTTTGTTGTGGGGAGGAGGAGACAGAAAGGTGATCATATCTGCCTTCTATTGATGGTTGGTACATAAAAATGTCTTCAGAAATGTAACTGTATAGAGCCCACACTATTGTTTGGAATTTTACTGATGTTTTACTTCCCTGGGAATAGCTGTAATTGTATCTATTCTGAAGTTTTTCTTACCTGGATGTGAAGCTTGAAGACCCCAGGTAACAAAAGCGCTTGGGTATCTAAAGACCAGGAAAATACATGTTAGAATAAGGTTAAAAATCAGTGGTAAGTGTATCTTATTTAAGTAAAAGGTTAGAAATAGTTTTAGGGTTTTTTCCAACCAAAAATCTGTCATTCGTTGACTATATGCAACATTAAAAAACATGGATCAAATTTCGAAAATCAGACAGACTAACGTTTTTAACACGTCCATCCTAAATGTTGAAACAGTGGCGATGATGTTAGGTTAGCAGGCGAGCCAGTGCTATCTGCTGCTGATAACGCGAGCACCCGCACCGGAGACCGTGTTGTTAATTTGAAATTAAATAAGTGCTGTAGTCATGCATTCAACGTGTTTTAAGGCTACGTTGGCTTTAATTTTATTAATAATGTCACTTTTAATCGTTAGTTAGCGTTAACTTAAACTAATATTTGACATTAAACGGCAAAAGTCCTAGTAAAAACATGTTAACTTTAGTTAAGTTAACGCTAACTAACGATTAAAAGTGATATTATTGGTCTTAAAACATATAGTAGGCCTAGGCATGACTACAGCACTTATTTAATTTCATATTAACAACACGGTCTCAACCGCCGTTGTCTGCCGATCGTTGCCTACAAGACCACATTACACTACTGCAGCCATCTTAGCTTGCTATGTTTGCTGGATAGTTAGCTATACAAGACAACCTAACTTAAGCTCCATTGTGGAGTTAGCGATTTCGCGTGACTTTACATCACCAATCATTCAGCTAAATTTGCTCAACTTACCGTGTTAATCAGTGTCTGAAATTCAGATCCGCTGCAGCGAACAAACAGTTGAAGCGCCGAGGAAGATATAGCGTCTGCCTGGAAGTCCCGCCAGTGAAAAAGGGATAATGCCAACTTACAATTTTTTTTTAAAATATTTACGTTTGATGAACACACACCTGCCACATCGACAGCTACTCTAATAAATTGTGTATGTCAACTCACTTTTATAACATTTCTTGTACACAACAACCACATACAGATAACTACTCAAATAAATTGTGTGTGTCAACTCACTTTTATAGTATTTCTTGTACACAACAACCACATACAGATAACTACTCAAATAAATTGCAATAGTTTTATTTAAAATATATTGTTATAGAAAAACTGATATATTTTAAGTAAAGAGGAAGTATTTTGATATTTTTTAGTGTAAAACAAATAAAATAAACTAGATTACAACTATTTAAAGTAAATTAAAACTACTTTGTGGGTGTAGCACTTTTTACAGTGCAGTGTTCAAAGGATGTGGCCTCTGAATTGAGATGCAGCTAGAGCAACGGACCCACCGACCTGGTGAGACTTTCTTGAATGATCTCCAATGCTGTATATCCAGACACTAGCAGTGTGACAATAATTTCCATGCCAAGTCATTTTCTGTGTCAATTCCTTGTCTCTGTCTTCTCCTGGTGATCCCCTCTGTGCACCTCATCTCGTCTACTCCCTGTGTGTGTCACTCTCCACCTGCAACAGTTAAGACTCAAGTTGTCATTCAGTTTGGTCGCAACACAATCTGTCCTCAAAGTCACTACTCCCATGCATTGCCTTCATTGTACTGTCTTCATAAACAAACTTACCATTGTGTTCTCCAGTTCTGCTTCTCTTGTTCCTGTCTCTATGTACATTCTGACACTTATTAGTTCTAATCAATTTTTTTTTTTCCTGTATTTGATTTCAAGTCTCAAATAGTAGCATTAGAGCAGCAACAAGTCAAAAGGTTTGTGATTCACCAGGGAATTTTGTGCTGGGTGGTTAGAAATTGAAAAACACGGACATATAAATGCTTAAATTATCTCACATCCCTCTATTACAATTACTTCATAGTTAGGCTTTTGGTATCTAACACAAGTAACGATTTGTTTTGAAGGTGCACTTTAGAATTTTTACTAACTTTAGGTAACTTTGCAACTACATGTCAACTCTCTAGTATTAGTAGACTGTCTGTTTAAAATACTGATCATCATTTATTGTGATGGTCCCCCAACAGACATTCTACTGACAGTGCTACTTATCTGAAACCCTAATCTAAATGTCTACTAACAGTCAGTCTACTAATACTCTGAAAGTTAGTCACTTTAGTCACATAGTTAGTAAGTAATTTATTGTTAGTAGAATGTCTAAATTGGACCTTTTAAATAAAGTGTAACCAATATATTTATTTATTTATTTCAAAATAATGGGTTTGTTTGGTTCTGCTGTGTAAAAATAATAATGAAATCTTAAATTAAATAAATAAATTTAGCTGTATAAAATAACTCTTAACCTTAATTAAGGTTTTTCTTTATTTTTTATGGAGCTTTAATTTCAGCTTTGCTGCTTTCATAACATATCAGAAAGGAAATATGCACCAGCCCTGCTTAATTGGTCTCTTTAACAGTGAATGTCGCATGCTGGTACAGTCTAATGTCTGGTCTGGCCATTGACTATTAAAAATGGTGCTTCACATAAAGTTAAACTCCCGCTAACATACACACGCTTACACCAGCAGTGCGACAATAATAAGCCTAAAGTAATAAATGAGTCTGCTCTGTTTCCACTCGCTTGTTCACTCCGAGCCTGTTGTTATTAGCCAGGAGGCTGAAAGAATAGAGATGCGTTTAACACATCCTGTGAAACTGCACTAAGAACTGATTCACATTTTCTACAACATAACTGCATTTCAAGGACTATTTTTATCAGTACAGAGTCAATTTTTTACAGAAGTTTCTTGTTGTTTTTACTTGAGGAAAAGTGGTGGATCTCATATCCTTTAGTGTCGGTTTTGACATTTTGTGCCAACAATTTGGAGGTTTGAAGAAAGACTGACTCTAGTTGGAACCTCCTTACAGGGCCTAACAACATTTGCTGCACACACACACACACACAGGCACATACACACACACAGGTTTGTTTTGCCATCTTAGTGAGGATGCATGTAGACTTCCATTGATTTTAAATCAGGTCAATAATAGTTTCTATCACTTAACTCAACCCCTGCCCATCACAGAAACATGTGACCATCACTAGATTTAAATTAAAACCTCTTTTGGCTGATTTATGAGTCTTTTTGGTCTAGTGAGGTCCAGTCAAATGACAACTAGTGGGTCGTCAAAGTATCTCACAATATAAGTGAGGACATTTGGTCCTCACAAGTACAGCCAAAACAAGTGCGCATACACACACACACACACACACACACACATCTTAGCACTGAGTTTCACTGAATGTGCAGCTTGCTGAGAAAATGAAAAATGTGGCCTTGATTTTCATCTGTCAAGTTAGGCTTGGCCAAAAGAGGGCAGGAGAAAGAGTGAGTGAGAGAGAGAGAGTGAGTGAGAGAGATAGAGTGTGTGTGTGTGTGTATGTGTGTGTGTGTAGGTGTGTGTGTGTGTGTGTGTGTGTGTGTGTGTGTGTGTGTGTGTGTGTGTGTGTACTTGTTTTCCTTACATTGTGGGGACCAAATGTCCGCACAACATAAGTAAAACCAGTAAATCTTGACATTGTGGGGACCTTTTGTTGGTCCCCACTAGGAAACAAGCTTATAAATCATACAGAATTATCTTTTTTGAAAATCTAAACTAGCAGAACCTTTTCTGTGAGGGTTAAGTTTAGGGGTGGGGGGGGGGGCAGAATGTACAGTTTGTACAGTATAAAAACCATTACGCCTATGGAAAGTCCTTACAAAACACATAATCACAACGTGTGTGTGTGTGTGTGTGTGTGTGTGTGTGCATGTGTGTGTGTGTGTGTGTGTGAGAGAGAGAGAGAGAGAGAGAGAGAGAGAGAGAGAGAGAGAGAGAGAGAGAGAAATGGCTTGCAAGCGACTGGGCAGGGTCAAGGCACTCATTTTGTAATTTTGTGAAAACGGTTAAAAAACTGTAGTAAGGAGGCACACTGCAGAGAACTATCAAAATGCAACAAGGTCACCAGAATTTATTTTATGAAAATTAATTTCCAAGCGTAGCACTCTCGACCATTTATTATATTCTCCTTCACACAGTAAATCAGACACTCTAAGCCACTTTCTATTAAAATTCACAAAGACCTGTTTGCGTCTTGCACTGCAATCAATCAATTCTCCAACCAAGTAATATCTCTGTTAAGTAAACCGTTACAGCTAGTAATTATAATATTTCTTTTACTTTTTAAATGTTGGTTGGCTATAAGTTGGTTTTTAAATTGTTTTTTCTACTAGAGAATAATTAATGCATTTATATTTTAATACTGTTTTATTATAGTTTTATTTTAATATTGAAAGTTCATTTTCTGTGATTGGAATTGTTCAAGTTTAGAATGATTCTTATTTTCTATGCGGTACAGGAAAATGCAGTTAAATGTTTGCTGTGTCTATGACAGGCTACTCAAAGTTTGCAGATAACGAGCTTGATTTATGGCCCGTAGCTGCCTTGCATGTTTCGGCCACATCCACACCAAGCCAGAGCTTTCCCTATTCCATCTTTTTTCCCCTCGTTCAACCGTAAACACGACATCGTCAATGTATTATATATGCCAGTCCAGTATGTGGCGCTGTAATTCTCCCACAGAGATACACTAAAAATGGAGAAGAAGACCATGCACATTATGGAGGACCAAATCATGGACCAAATTACTCAAAATGAAATAATTAAATAAATAATGCATTCAATAAAACATCAATGAAATGTACCAATGTATTCTGAAATAGTTCAATTATAATTTCCAAAGCACAATTTCCCCAAATATTCTTTTCATAATAATAGAGGCCATTTCATAAATGCCAATCAACGGGCAGTGGGCGGTGCTTGGCACTGATTGGTTAATCCTTTTGGACTAATTATGTGATGTCATGTCCACACCATATTTTGCCAGGGCCGATATTGTCCATACCATTTTTTTATTATTATTATTGTGAAATATATTAAATATATGTTGTGTTTTCATGGAATTTTACAAAATAAATAGATGCATATATTTATTGATTTATTTAATTATTTAATTATTTCAGCATAAACTTGAATTATTTTTTTTAATTTTTTTTATGAATTCATTATGTATTTAATTATTTCTTTTTGAGTAATTTGATTCTCCATAGCGCATCAAACTTGGGATGACATCATTTAAAAAAATATACGGATTGGCTGTACACACGAAAAGGCAAGGGTATAGTTTTCAGATTTATCCACTCTGGGACCCGGTTACAAAAAAATAAAATAAAATAATTAAAAAAAGTTTTTAAAAAAATAGCGGATTCGTCTAGATGAAACGCCGATACGATACAACATTTTTGCATATACAACTAACCAAAGATCTTGTATAAGCAAATGTTTATTGCAATTATTAACTCAACTAGATAGGCCTACCT
Source organism: Opsariichthys bidens (assembly GCA_037194245.1). Taxonomy (NCBI): domain Eukaryota; kingdom Metazoa; phylum Chordata; class Actinopteri; order Cypriniformes; family Xenocyprididae; genus Opsariichthys; species Opsariichthys bidens. Next base: position 9,875,941 of record CM074286.1, on the reverse strand, counting down.
TTATCTAAAGCACAATAAAGCTTTGATCGGGATTTGATAAATTAATGCATTAAAAATTAGGTTATAAAGGTGACAAATGCACATTAAAATAATATAATGATATTTTTCAGCATTTAAAATTCAAACCTCACTGAGAACACTTAGTGAGAAAAATTCAATCTAAATATTATTTTAATAAGGCCAATGAGACAATTGGCAAAGAGTCAAAGTACTTGCAAGATATTACCATAAAAGTATCAATTTCTCCTTGACTTACATTTATATATCTTTGATAGGCCTTTATGACACAATGCCACATAATGGATTAAACTTCCACGATATGAAAAAGAACCGACACTTCACTATATAAAGCCTCTATTAATTAACATCTAACTAACATCTAGTTAACATCTATTAATGTATAAACTAACACTGAACAATACATTTGTTAAAGTATTTATTAATCTTTGTTAATGTTAGTTAATACAAACACAACTGTTCATTGTTCATCAATACTATCACATAAAGCTTTTGATTTTAATAATGCATTAGTAAATGTTGAAATTAACATGATGGACTGAGGGTAAATGTATGTTGTTGAAAAGTTTTAAAAACGCTGCATTCTGCATGCCAGGCCAGCAGTTGGCGTTGTCATTTTGCGTGATTGTATAGTTTACATGGAGATGATAACGTTTAAAAAAAAAAAAAAAAAAAAAAAAAGTTTGCATCTTTTGGCCCCTGTTTTGGTTGCTACAAAAACAAAAAAAAAGTTTTCAGATTTTTGTTGAAAGCTGTTATGCTAACGCCTCCTAAGATCAATTATGTCTTGAAGGTGGTTGTAGTTCATTCATTTATTCATTCATCTTCCACCGCTTATCCGGGGCCGGGTCGTGGGGGCAGCAGTCTGAGCAGAGACTCCCAGACTTCCCTCTCCCCAGACACTTCCTCCAGCTCTTCCGGGGGGACACCGAGGCGTTCCCAGGCCAGCCGAGAGACATAGTCTCTCCAGCGTGTCCTAGGTCTTCCCGGGGCCTTCTCCCGGTGGGACATGCCCGGAACACCTCCCTAGGGAGGCGTCCAGGAGGCATCCGAACCAGATGCCCGAGCCACCTCAGCTGACTCCTCTCGATGTGAAGGAGCAGCGGATCTACTTTGAGCTCCTCCCGAGTGACCGAGCTCCTCACCCTATCTCTAAGGGAGCGCCCTGCCACCCGGCGGAGAAAGCTCATTTCGGCCGCCTGTATCCGGGATCTCATTCTTTCGGTCATGACCCAAAGCTCATGACCATAGGTGAGAGTAGGAACGTAGATTGACCGGTAAATCGAGAGCTTCGCCTTGCAGCTCAGCTCCTTCTTCACCACGACAGACCGGTACATCGACCACATTACTGCAGAAGCTGCACCGATCCATCTGTCAACCTCACGCTCCTTCCTTCCCTCACTCGTGAACAAAACCCCAAGATACTTGAATTCCTCCACTTGAGGCAGGAGCTCTCCACCAACCTGAAGAGGACAAGCCACCCTTTTCCAACTGAGAACCATGGTCTCAGACTTGGAGGTGCTGATCCTCATTTGGTTGTAGTTTGAAAGCTCAAAGATAAGGTTATTCCAACAAACCATATTAACTAAATAGAGCATGCAAAAAAAAAACTTAGGTCAAGATTAGGTTTGGAGTTAAACTGTGCAGGAAAGTGTTTCCAAGAGCAGGGTTGAAGACCTATATAAAGAAAACCTTGTAGCCTTGTAGATGAGAACTGACTGAACTAAACAGGAGGTAATTAGGCTGTACACAGGACTAAATAAGTAAATTAACATGGGACATGGATACAATAGGTAGCTATTGTAACAAATGTGAACACAAAATAGGTCAACACACAGGAACTAGGAACACGAAAACCTTAGAGCTAAACAAAAATACAAAATAAGGCTCCCAACACAAATATATGCTTCAGAACAGGGATATCCAAGCTCAGTTCTGGAGGGCCACTGTCCTGCAGAGTTTAGCTCCAATACACCTGCCTGGAGGTAGTATGCCTAAGAACTTTATTAGCTGGTTCAAGTGTGTTTAAATGGTTTGGGGCTAAACTCTGGATTCTCTGATTTCATCAAGTGCAACATGTTCCTGGATCAACATCTTTATTGATCCCAGAACAACATTACAATCAACCAATCAGATTTCAGTGCCAACCTTTATCATTTTTGTCAAGTTTAGGCTTAGGGTTAGGTGCTTCTACATCACTGTTATTAACTTATGGGTTAGGTTAGGTTTCGGGGTGAGATATGCTTAGGATTACATTTTTTGAGGAATGTTGTTCTAGGCTCAACAAAATGATCCAGGAATGTGTCTAATTCAGCAAAATCAAGAAGTGCCTCCAGGAGCAAGATTGGACATTGTTAGATCATCTTAACCAATAATTGTAAAGTATTAACATTCTACAGTCATGTTTTAATGATTTGTCTGATTAATGTCTTGGAATTATTTTTCCCTGGGTGCTTTTCTCAGCGCAAAAAGAAAAAAAAGAAAAAATGTATATCTGAACAACATTTGATTAAATAATCACTGTATCATGCAATTATTTTTTTATTTACCTAACTGGCTTAGCACAGAGGTGGAGCAGCCACCCGCATTAGCTCTTCACATCTCTCATCAGTTACAGGGCATAAAAAATTCATCTGCACTCTGCAATCTAAGCTGGTCAGGATTTGCCCCACTCCATCAGTTTGAGTGGAAAGAGAGGTTTTGTAAGAGACAAAGAGAGCAAGAGAGATAATACAAATTGTCTGGTGTCTAGCATTTAAATTTATTGATTCATAGGACCTTTAACATCTTATTCAAACCGTGAGGTCCGAGCTTCAGTCGCCCATTGTAAAACAACTAAATGGAAGTCACAAATCTCATTCTTTTTTTTTTCTTTACTTTTTTTCTCCATTGGAAAAGAGGCGGTTTGATTAAGGCTTCGGCATTCATTTTACATTAAATATTTCTTTAATTTAAAATATAATAAAATCCTATTTTTTCATTATAGGATCTCCATGGATCTTATAAATTGTGGAAAGGGCCAAATATTTCACAAAGCTTTATATTGTAATATATATATTTAGGCCAGATTGAGCTGTTTCCTTCAAATTGTAGTAGTGAGACACTAGGACCCGGGGGAGAATAATGTGTGGTACGAGCGGAAAAGGCTGCAAGGCATTGTGACAAATATTTATCACGTAATTTAAACCAGGTGAGAAGAAGCTGTTTTAAAGGAAGCAGATCAGAAGAACAGAATGTGGCACAATGTGTGATCAGAAATGATACTGTGATTGTGAATCATCATACACACTAAACCCGATGAGAGAAAATATTTTAGGAGAGTAGAAGGTGAAGCTGAAGTTAGTGTAGGTGGACTGGTTTTCTACTTCTGTTGTTTGATGGTTGAAGTGTAATGTATTGTTTCTTTTATGTTGCAGCTTGTTGGGGATTCAGGCTTATTAATAAATGTTCACCTTTTGATGATTACTGTTTCCTCCAATAATTATGTGTCTAATCTGTAATTTCCAAATTATTTTGGATTCATTTTAAGCTAGTCATTTTTAAACAATAGTTGAGTTAAATAAAACTGCTCAGCTTGTTGGTCAAACATTTTACCCAAATGCTGGGTTTGTCCATATTTAACTCAGCTTGGGTTGTATTTAACCCAGCATTTTTTTAGAGTGAAATGTGTTTTATATATTGTAGGACTGGCAATTATTTTTACCTGTGTGGTTTTATGGTTTATATGTTATTGTTGTTTTAGACATGGTGTTTTAACTTATGAAACTTTGTGGAAACAGTGTGTAGAGTGTATTCTGTCCGTGTTGAGCTCTCCTTTACCAAATAGACGTGAGTCAGGAGCTAAAGAAATGGTTTGGGTTCTGTGGGGAATGGTATTGATTTTGTTTGTTTGTATTTGAAGGTTTCCCAGGCAGTGCCACTGAAGGGGCAGTGGGTGCACGTGTGGTGTTGAATTGAATTTGGCTCCTGTGGTGTGAGTCGGTAATTGAAATTAAACTTTAATGTTTGATGTAATTTATTGTTTTCTTACCCACCCAGACTTCAGTGTACTGCCTGGATGAGGTATTATTTGTGTTGTGTGTTACCCATTTCCATATTCATACTTTTAACTCTCTCTCTCTTTTAAAGTTTAATGTAGTTCCAAACGTAGGTTCGGGAGGAGCCTGAACATTCAGTCCTGTCAATCATGATTGCGAGCGTATATTAGCGGCAGTCATTGCGTCATCCCAGCGAGAATTCTTCCAGCATCCCTCATCCACATCTCCTCTTCTATTTCTATTATTCTCCCTCTGCGCAGTACTATTATAGGGGGTTCGAGTCTACTTTGAGAACAGCAAGCAAAGTTTGTTTACCATTACCCATTAAGACTGAATCTGCAGGTGAAGTCGTGAATGTTAAATAAAACTGCTCTGTGAAGGCATTCGTAACAAGGACCATTTTGACTGCTGTTTTATTCATATATGGTTTACTTGCGAACTCATTGAGTGGGCCAAGGATACAAAATACCAGGCACATTACTTCATTAGAGAAGAATGAAATGTATCCATTCCTTCTTCCCACACATTATGGTAAGATATTATGGTAAAAGAAAAGCGCCAATAAAGAGTTGAAGAATCTGTGTGCTTCGCTTGCGAAAGCTGATTGCTTTGAAGATGGAAAGATAAAAAAAATATATAACACTTTTGCTGTGTAATAGAATCTAGTATCATTTTACATTCTGTTTAAAGTAGAATTTACATGAGTTCCTATGATATCCTTATAAAATATTGACTTTTTGCTCATGCTCTCCAGAATTATTGATGACATGGATATAAGATCTGTGGCTTTATTAAGGTGACCGTATTAAGAAAAAGAACAAAGTGAACAACATTAACAGTTTATAAACCTTACAACATTATAAACAGGCTATTAACTACAAAGTCTTTTAGTTTTTAAATCATACATGTGTGTAAAATCTTGCATAATGCAATGAAAATTAGCATACATATTTCTATCCATTTAGGCTTGGTAAGGAAACGTATACATCATGTCTTTGTCCTTTCCTCTGAAATTGTAAAATTATTTTTTCCCCTGCAGAGTGTATGGGAGAACTGGTTCCAAGCACTGGTGCAATGGAGGCCAGCTAGTAAGAGCTGTGCTGGTAAACCTCACTCCTCTGGCCTCAAGAGGCACACTAGCGACTGACACTAGAGGCAGTGGTATTAGCGTCCTTGTTAGCATGCCCGCCTCCCATGCCAGAGACCCTGGTTTGAATCCCATATAACAAGTAGCCTACTACAATAAAGCTACTTAAGTTTTTGGCACATTGTAACATTACAAGTGGATTGCAAAGAGTAAAAGTAATAGTAGTAATAATAAGTGTAAGTAATAAAAAAAGTAATAATAATAATAATAATAAAATAGACATGACATGGATAATTTTTTCAAATAGTGTAACAGTTTGGAATTGTATTGATGTTGTAACTCAGACACAGAGTTAGTTCTTGTGTTTTGTAAGTTTGCTTGGGTAATTGTCACAAACACTATATATTTGTCTAAGTCGCTCTGATAAGAAAGTATCTGGCAAAGAATATAAAATGCAAGCGGGCACCCTCTGAAATAATGGAAATCTAGTCCCAGGAGAATTGAACTGACATTTGAAATGCCAAAGCAATAATAGTGGATCTCGAACTCTGTAATGAAATGTTTCTTGTCTTTCACAAGAAGAGGCAACATATGCCCAAAAAAGTGTAAAGGAGACCTTATATTAAATTGTGTTTCCTGTGAAGATGCTTTGCTCTGCGCATGCTATACTGCCAAGTTGACTTTTTCTTTTTTACAGTGCTCTGAAGTGCATTAACTGTAATTGATATGTGCGTTGCCAAGTTGCTTGATCTCTCCTCAGACCTCCAAACGGCATCTGTTTCAACCTTCCGTTCATTTTCGCTATTACTAGAGAAAATTACACTACTTGTGCGCTTGGCTTTGAGAAAAGCTGTTGTTATAAGCACCAAGAACACAAACAAAAACCAAAGCAACAAAAACATAATACATCTTAAAAAGATGTAGATAAATATATATAAAAGAATACATGATCTCATAATTTCCAAAATAAAGAAAGTATGAGCTAATGCTGTAAAGAGAGTGTTTGAAGTGGGTGGGCGATGTGTCACAGTGAAGTGTGGGATATGGTCTGAAAGCCCTTTGTTCAAACCAAGATCTTTTTTTCAGTTATACAATGGTAAAAGCAACTCATGTTTCCCACCTCTCATACCCACCTCCTTCATATTTATGTATTTTCAACCTATATTTATGTGTTTTAAACCTTAACTACATCAGACCCAGCATGTATTAAAGAAAACTGTATCTGTGAGAACTTTTTTACTTTTAAAAGGAAGTCATTATATAACTCCTAGCACTACAGAGATATTTATTGGGCTCTGAAAGTCAGAGAACACTTTTTTTTCCATTCATAGATTTTGAAAAAACTTGAAAAACTAATCAAATTTGTGACACTATATTATATATTAACCCCTTTGTACAAAAGGGGTTTTTGCATTTATTAAATCAGACAAGATACTCTTTGGAACATTCTCAAAACATGCCAAAATAACATGGATCATCAGGTTTTGCACATCAGGGGCCATAATAAAGAAAAGTCTAAAGAAGATATTTCAAAAAATGTCTCGGAGGTTCTTCCATTAGATCAATCATGCTGTGTAACATATGAGAATGAACCTGCAAGTGGTTCCTGCAAGTCAAGCAAGCATGCTTAAGCTTCTGTTTACCACAACTGATGTGTGAGTTGATGAATATTAAAAGCCTAAATTAAATCTGTTTATCATATAAAGGGATTGTGTCTCTTCAGCAAATTTGGACTACATGGCTCAATTCATATGGATTCATTTCATGATCTCTTTATGAATTTTTTTAAGCGTCAAAGTGGTAGCTGCTTAGACTGTCAATGGAGGGACAGAAATCTTTTAGATTTCATTAAAACATCTTCATTTGTGATCCCTTCTAGAGATGAACGATGAACAAAAGTCTTAGGGTTTTGGAACAACATGAGGCTGTATTGAGGGAATTTTTTGAGTGAACTAAACCATTAAGACAAAAAAAAATTACATTTTAACAATACACAAATCATACAGCATGCAAACAAATTTTCCAATATGTCTGTTTATGTCAAGTCGGCTTCACCATCTGCCTAAACAATTTTTAATGAAAGTGTTCAATGTTCCAACCTTAGAAATATGTGGAGAATGCATGTTGATTTTCACATTTCAACATTTCAGAGTTCAGTCTGTTTTCCCATCATTAGTTGATGAATTATATAGGAAATGACTCTCATGACCTGTGTTCAATGAACAGCTAAGCTGCGCATTCAGTAGACCATTCAGTAAGCGAGAGTGATATTCATACAAGCTTCATCGGCACTTGTTTTGTTTGAAGACATGTCATTAGTCATTGGTCCCAGCAGTCAAACAAAAGGCCAAATGAAAGCATGATTAGATTGCTTTGCGTTTTCATTACCATCTGATCGATGGATTTTTTCTTTGTCATAGCAGTGCACTACACTGACAGACTAAATTGGCTCCCATAAAGGTTATTGGAAGTCTATGATTGTTTGGTAGCTTTATTCATTGGTTTGCTTTTTCACAATATGTATTGTGTGGCAACAGATTTCAATTAGTTTGTAAGGAATGACCTTCAAAACTATGTATAAAAACATTTGATTGCTAAATATTTGAAAGAGGCTAGAACTCTATTGAGATTAATTTGTGAGGTCAAAATGTTTATTTTCAACACCATTGAGCCATGGTCAGATGTGTTCACTTTAAAAGGCAAAGATCTGTTAATGCAGCCATAAGTTTCAGTAAATAGTCATGGTCGCTTAAATTGAACAGTCATTCACTTTGTCGTAACTCGAAGTGAAGTGAACTGAAGACAGGATCAATGGTTTGCTTTACAGCTAAATCTAGTTCAACTCAGGCGCAGGCTAATAGGACCTTTACATGCAATCTGCAAGCAATTAAATCAACATTTTTGCTCAACATTTAAATAGTCTGGTACAGTGTTTGCTACAGGCTAGTCCTGCAGTGTGCTATCAGAGTTCCACTGAAACGATCCACCTCCCCCAGCTCCACCTGTCTGGATCTGCTACGGGATATGTGTATCTCTGTACGTGTAATGCAGCTTACAGCAGCGTATCTGTGTAACTATTGGCAGTAGTAAGTCCATACTGACTCTACAGCAGCAGCAGCAATAATCACCACCAGCAGTAGTATAGACCTAGTCCACCAAGACCAAGTACATCAACATTGCCATATTCATGCCCAATAATAATGAAAGCTCAATGTACTTAATAGAAAAAGTTGTGTGAACTGAAAATTTTACTAAGCTGAACTTAATATGATTGAGTTGATTTGCAGCAGATTTCTAATTCCCAGCATGCTTTGCGTCAGACTTTATAAATAAATGTCGAAATTAAGTGTTATTTTGTATGATTTACACAAGATTAACATAGGGAGATATAATTTAGTGTTTAATGTTGTGTTATATTGGGATTTCTGTTATGCAAGTATGTAATGACAGTCTCTGTGATAGTTATAGTAGCATGTCTTGAAAATCTGAATGTGATGTTTATGTAAATGAATTGTACGTAATTAACATTATGAGTTGGGCAAGGCTGAGAACTGCGGGAATGAAGGGATCCCGGTGACATGATTGTTAATGAGAGACACCTGCGCAGCACACTAGCCCTGCCCCACTAGTCACAAAAATTTTAAGTTCTATTAACTTAAAAAAATTAGTTAGTTTGCTTACTTTTTTGAGGTAATAAGGTTCCTCAAATGTTTGAGTATTCTGAACTTATTGAGTTTTACATTGTTTGGAGCCTTCAAGGAGAAATTAAATCCTTATTTTTATTTTACTTCTTTTTTAAAGTTATTTTTTAAACCACCTTGAATGTTGAGTATGTGAGAGAGAGACAGAAAGAGATAAATGAGGATTTTAAGTTGACTTATCAAGAGGCAGCATGCACTGCAGCAGCTTTGACTGGCCTGACCTACCTGTCAGCAGATCAATACCGCACGTCAGGAATGACAGAGCGTATGGCTACGATCAGAAATCTTGTGTTTTCCTATTACATAAAGCGGCGTGTTGACAGCTATTACATGACCATGAAGGTATGGGAATCCCACTTGCCTGCAGCCGGTGCATCCAAAACATCCATTCATGGATAGTCACATTCACCCTAACCCACTCTGACAGGGCCAAGGAGCCGCATGGCAGTAATGCACTGCTGCTGTCTCTAAATGAATCAATTTAACAGGACAAACTGAATGTGTGTTTCACGGGGTGCTCATTAATTCTCTCTGACAGACAATCTCAGATAAAAACACTGCAGCTGCCGATATTTTCTTTCTAAGTGAGGTCAGGCGTTTGGGATTGATGTCACAGTGCATTACATATAGATGCTAGTTGTGCTTTTAGAAAAAAAAAAAAAAAATGATTTGGATACCAAAAATTTGACGTTCCCTCCATTAACCTACCCTGGCTTAGCTGTTAGCTGTTGCTTTTTAAAACTTGGTTACCTCAGGCTTTTAACATTTTTATATGTGGTTTGGTTGGTCAACGAGCATGGTTAGACTGATCAAACTGCTCAGCTCATGTAGGCACCCCTCCAACTTGATAAAAAAAAAAGAATAATAGTAAAAAAATATATATTATATAAAAAACACTTTATTTTTAATGCTCCCCAACAGACATTCTACTTACTGACTTAACTTTGAAACTACATGTCTTCTTATTGTACGAACACAAACTCCAACCTAACAGTCTACTAATACTCTGAAAGTTAGTTGACATGTAGTTGCAAAGTTCTTGTAGTTTAAATATTTTACTTCAGCAAACATCGACTAAATGTTTCTTACTCTAACAGGCGGCAGGTACATTTGTAGTGATTTGCGGGGTGTGAAGGATAAAATAAAAATGTTACAGATGTCCCATGTCTCCTCTAGCTCCCCAGATATAAATTAGTAAATACATTAATTCATTTATAGAAAAACTTAGAAGAATTATTCAGCAGCCCCAATTTGTAAGGAAATGTGAACTTGAACCAAGTACACCAGCAACTATGGATCTGGTTATTAAAAATCCAGCATCAGTAGAACAGTTATCATATAAAAAATTTACAAGCCATTATAGATGATGTTAGAAGACTTAAAGAACTGAGATGTTGAAGCCAAGGGCTGCTCTTGTTTTTTTTTTTTTTTGCAGGCCTCAAATCACATCCTGAATGTTCCTGGCAGCCGTTCTTTCAACTTTCTTTCCGGTTAGTGTTCCTGTAATGAGCTATCAATGATTTTGTAATATTGTAGAAAAGCTGTTGAAACGTCTCCTCTGGCAGTCTCTGGATGACGCTTGCCAAGTATAACATTATTGTTTGTAAGTGCCCCTCAAGTGGGTGCATGACAAACCCAGTGTGCGCAATTCTAACAGATGAGAAAATGACTAACACCCCAATCCCCAGATGCTTCAGCTCAAATATTAATTTATGCCCCTCAAAGTGCAAGAGCAAGTATTATTTATGGCTAATGGGGCCGAATTGCATGATTTTCATTTGCCAGTGCCGTTAGTCTATGTGTTATTAGTCACATGCTGCATCTTTTCTTCTAAAGGCAATATGGCAAATGGTTTCTCTTTAATATTACTCTAAGTTCTATGAATATCACTTTGATCTCTCTTTGAAGCTGAAGATGATCTCCACTGAGATCACTTATTCATTTAATATGTGTAAAGGTTCTTTACAGATTTTGTGTGCGTCAACAGAAATCGTAAATGACTTACAACATAAAGCAAATTACTTCCGTCTCATGTCTCTGTTTGTTCATTATATGTCTTCCTTTGTCCAGTTTTTTCCCACCACTCTTTAGTTGTCTTAGTAACAGATTGATTTGATTGATTTTTCAGTTTCAGGTGTTTCTTGTTTATTAGCCTCGTTATCTCCTCTGTTTGCCTTGTATATAAGCCCTCAGTTTCAGTCTGGTCTTTGCCCTGTATAGGCAAAGGTATAGGTATATTTTTTTTGATCGTCGTTTGCCTTCATCGTGTTTATTTATCTACACCACCAGATTGTGACAACTACGTAGGGGTGTAGTAAAAAAAAAAAAAAAAAAAAGGCTATGTTTACATGTGCATCTATAATGTAGCCTAATTATTGACAATAATCAGAACAAAATTAAGATGTTTATTTAATGAGCAAATCTCTTCCTCTTTAAATGCAATTTTAAACTGGATTTAGAGACAAAGATTGTCAAACTTTATTTTAATAACTTAAATAGACATTTTTATTAATAATTTTTCAACCTTCCTGTGAAAATAAAGTTCCTGTTTCAATAAAGTGAAAAAGACTAACGGACAACCAGGAAGAACAAAAAATGAGATTCGGTTTCAGCTAAAATGAATGATTTTGCATATATGCATAATATGCACTTTATTTTGATACTTGACTTTTAGACATTCTACGGACTATAAGTAACTTTGCAACTAACTACCAGTCATTAGAATGTTAGTCCTGGCTTCATTTTTGCTAACACTTTATTTTGATGATCCACCAACAGAAATTCTAAGTCTCTTTGCAAGTGCATGTCAACTTCTTCTAACGCTAAGCCCAACCTCCAATGAGAGTTAGTAGACATGTATTAATTAATTAGGTGACATGTCGTTGCAAAGTTATTTAGTAGAATGTCTAAAGTGAACTATTGAAATGAAGTGAATGAAGCTAAAATAATGTGGCAACATTTAGTGTATCTCCTGATCTCTAATAAGCCTCTGATAGGTGAATGTGGTGAAAGGATTCCCTATTTTTGTTGTTGTTGTTTTCTTGAATCAATTATATTAATTCAGGGTTTGTTTTTATTTTGTATCATAGCATTTTTCTTATTGTCCTCAAATGATCATTAAAAGTGAATGTAATTCATGATGGTTGTAAGCACCTATAACATTTATTTCTGCTGTGTTGTAACTTGGTTGAAATATTGAAGGTTTTTGTTTCAGTTTGTGTCACACTTACGGCAAGTGCATGTCTGTGAATAAGTGGGACAGCGTCTACTGGGTAACCTTTTTTGCCTTAGTAACACGGTACATTTGGAAAAAATGTAATCCTCTGAGACAGACTTGCGAAGATTTTTGTCACCCTTTCTCTCAGGATATTCTGCTATTTTCATATAGACTCTGATTTGCCCTTCAAATTAACCCTTTGATGCATAACATGGGTCAAAAGTGACCCGACTGAGTTTTTTTTAATTTTCTTTATCTTTGCAAGAAATTAATTTTGTCATTGAGTATTCCAGGTATTCCTCAATGAACTTGTTTTTGATCATCACAAACCCTTATTGTGATTTTTCCTTTCTTACTTTTTGAATGAAAATCATTTTTGTATCACTTTTGTACCCTTCTAATGCATAACATGGGTCTAAAATGACCCGTATTCATTCCATATGTCGTTTCAATCATGTCTGAGTGTTTCTTTGCTGAATCTTTGAATTCTTTTCTTTAGATGTATTTCATTTTCACAAATCATTATGTTTATTTTTCCCTACTTACTTTACAAACCAACAGAATGTTTGTATTTTGTTTTTAAATCAATTTTACACACATGGGTCAAAAATGGCCCATGTAAAAACTTTTGATATTTGCAAATTTTTGCAATTAGGAGCATCGTATTTTATCTTTTTTTTTTTTAAACACGGATAATATTTGACATATTGTGAAAGATAACTGGATATATTATTTGAATTTTAGGCCAAGGTTACCTTGACTACTAGTGAGAAAGAGAAACACCTCCAATACTATTAGCTTGCTTGCTTTTGTTTTTGTAGTTTTTATTTTTTGTCATAAATCAATGCTATTGCTCACCTCTGTCAGTGTTCCAGAAAAGTAACAGTTTTAAACATTCACAACATGGATCAAAAAGTGACCTGACTGAGTTATTATTTTCTATATTGCATAAATCACAAGAAGTTACAAACCAAGAAACCTGAAAACCAACCTGATAACCAAATCCGCACCAACCAACCTGAAAAACCCGGAGAACCCGGACTCTACGGAGACCCCGGACTAACAAACCAACAAACCTGAAAACCAACCGGAAATACCAGAAGAACCGTGTATTACAAAAAACTTTTTATTAAAGTCTTTAAATTCTGGTTCTTCGGGTTTTTCATTTTCTCATTTTTGACCCATGTGTGTAAAATGTATTTAAAAAACACAAAAACTGTGTTTGTTTATAAAGTAAGAAAGGAAAAATAAAAAATAATGATTTGTGGAAATCAAAAACAAGACATTTAATGAATACCTGGAATAAATAAAAGATCAAATACATTTCTTTCAAAGATTCAACAAAGAAACACTCAGAGATGATTGAAATAACATAGGAAATGTCATTTTAGACCCATGTTTTGCATTAGAAGGAGTTTATATATATATAACGTTTGTTTCATGGTGCTTTTTTTTATTTTCATTTTTTTGTGTGTGTGTGTGTTCTGCTAATGAAAAAAGTAAAATCAGGTTTTGAGTGAACTAATTCTTTAACTCCTTTATGCACGAAGCTACAGTTACAATATCATGCTATACAACATCCTTACAAACAATGGACCATAATCAATCAGTTCCTTAGTCCCTAACACACGCACAGTTTTCCAATAACATAACAGATTCCAAAACAGCATCTTTACAAGCATTCAGGGTTGGTGATTTTCTTTTCTCTTTGTATCATAGCAACTGCAACGCATAACATGATATTGATTCCTTTGGATTTTTAACAAGTTTTCAAGAACTCAGTGTTTCTTTTCCTGTTCTTTCTACAGAATATGCTGACATACAGCTCCAAAATTCAGTGTAGTTGTGGGTATCTTGCGCCGAGAGAGAAACACTTCTTGGTGAAACCTATTAGACTGTACTTAACTTTCACTGTCTGACTCCAAAATAATAATGCAGTGTACAAAATCCCTCTCGCAAACACCTTAGGGTAAAAGTCTACAGGCAACTCATCAGATCAACAGCTGCTGCTCAAGGTTATTACCTGAGGAGTGAAAACAAGAAGAGCCTTTGATTAATCTTGGGAAATCGGATCGAATAAAGAACAGTTTTTGAATTGAGTGCCAAATGAATCACAATGCTGCTAAGTATCTCTGGAGGGAAATGAACAGAGCATTCTGACACCTGAATGGTCCAAAACGACACAAAATCATTGAGCAACAAACAATGACAAGCATTTTTAGCTGATGGGCCCACAAGACTGGTTCAGTTATCGCAGGAACAGTGGAGGAACGACGGAGAGCAGGGGATGGGTTTGATGAAACTGTCTGCTCATTAAAGAGAACAGGCATTAATCACCAGTCAGCGGCAACCCACAGGTCCGGATGTGGTTGGGACTCAGCGAGGCGTTGAGGTGTCCAGGCTCTGATTAGGAAGACGCCGGATGACAGGAGTGGAGGGGGGTTGTTCAGAGACCGCTCCATTAATTGCAAATAATTTACATGCCAAAGTTCTTATCAGCTAATTTCAAGAGCTGGCATGATCTGGATAATTCCATCCGGATGACACTTTAAAAACGATTGGACTCTTTTTCACTGATAATTTCTGGTTTCTTGTATGTAGCCATTTTATCCTACATAAAAAAGTAGCAAGTTATGTTTGTGTGCCAAATTAGTGTGTTTAAGGGTGTTTGTGGAGATCCAAAGATGTTAATGTTTGCATGGTTGTTGGAGCATTCCATAGTTTAAACAGTGGAGCATGCTGCTAGCAAAGATAAGGCCATGGGTTCAATAATAATTAAATAACAATAATTAAAATCTGTGAAATTTACAGTAAAAAGACAGCCGTGGTTGCAAGAACATTACTGTAAAAATATTGTAAACCAACATTTTAAGCTTTTCGGATTTAACTCAAATTTTAAATAAATTTTCCATGAAAACTCCATTATACTGACACAAAACTCTAAAATAAAGCAATAAACATTAATTTGACAACAAAAGATGTAACATAAAATTCTAGTGCACATAACTTATTAGAACTTTATTTCGATGATCCGCTTTAGACTTTCTAAGTAACCTCGCAACTACTCTAACTCTCCGAGTATTAGTAGACTGTTATATTAGCCTTGATAACAGCTTACATTCTTGCTGGCATTGTTTTGATGTACTTTTCCCCAGCCTCTTTTGTTGCGGACTTCCAAATAGTTCCCAAAGATTTTTGATGAAACTTGAGCGATCTATCTTTGAATCCAATAAATCACAACAATAATTATATTTTGGCATTAGAAACGCATACTGGTGTGGATTAACCATTACAGAAACCTTAAAAAGTTATTTTGGTAATCTTCAAAAGTGTTAGTTTAAGGCAGCTGTGGCAAAACCTTAAATTGGGTGGTGGTCTAATAAATTAAGCGCTATATATATATATAAACCTGGAACAAACAGGTTGTAGAAGTTACATAAATCAATTCCTTTCCTAAAATCAAAAGATGAAATCAGTCCTCCTGCCTGGTGTCAGCCATGTGCAGGAATATCCCACTGTGTCTCAGATCAACCAAACAAAGAAAGCCAACTCACTCTGAGAGGGCTGTCATGAAATGAACTATTGTGGCATTCAAAGACTTGTAGTGACAGGGGCTTTGATGCAACCCTGAAGATGCCTGCTCACATGGACTCTAGATAATAAGAGACATGTATGTATTATGCAGTGCCATGAAAAAGGGTTTTAATTGGGTGGGATCATTAGCTGTATACAAGGCACTAAGGAAAGTGTAGACAATTCTCATGGTCAAGAAATGTGAACAAAATCATTTTATGAACTTTCTGAATAGAAAGGCTAATGGGACACAGTAATAACATTTCCCTTTTAGTCACACTTTCAGGTGTATATAGCAAACAGATGACGTGTCAAGACTCAAAAAATACAAAAAAAAAAATCTAATCTAATCCAAATTAGACAGGGTAAACTCACCATAACATAAATGTGACCAGACAAACACTGAGTGAACAAGAGGAACTTAAATACACAATGGTGACAACTAAATGATGAACAGTTGTGATGATAGTTAGTGTCCACGTTAAGAGAGGAGTTTCTTTCAAATCAAACAAGGGAGCACAGGAACTGAAGAAATAAACTAAAAGTCCATGAACAAAATTAAAACTAAACATAATGGTGACAGAACGCCCCCCTCCAGCAAGGCGTGACCTCGCACCGTAACTGACGAATATCTGACGAGAGATGGAGGTGGCTGAAGAGGTGAATGAATGGTAACAGGGGACGGCCAAGGGATGGTGGTCAGTGGCGACGGAGGAGGGGTGACCAAGGAATGACGACGGCAAAGATGTATAACATCCGATGTTACAGATCCATAGCTTCCCAGTGCCAACAGCCCATGGAGGAGTCGAGGGAGAGAGGAGCCAAGATGTAGATGACATGGCTGTCGACATCTGAGGGCCGACCGTAGGAGACTACACCGATGGATCCACTGGTGAAGACAGAGAGACGGGTACAAGTGAATGTCGTCGCAGATTCACACAGCTTATATACGCCGGGTTAACAACGTAATGATGCACAGGTGGATGTAATCATAATACAGAGTCCATGCAAAGGTTTATGGGAAACGTAGTTCATGATACAATGGTAGGACAAATTCCTAACGGCATTTTTGCACCCTTGAATAGCACTTCGAGAAGGGGACGCCATGTGTATGGGTGTTCCAAACGAAAGTGAACGTTTGAATCCCTTCTACGAAAGGCCCTTCCACAAGGCCGTTAGCGAAGGGTACATGCCATGGTCACTTCGAGGAAGTAATTTTAGTATTTATGATCATGTGATCCAGAGAATACTCATGATTCATTCATTTTAAAGGTATATGGTGGGAGAGTTGGAGTTACTTTAGAAACATAGCAATTCAAGTGAGATATTTCACACATTTCTGTCATGTTATGTTTAATTAAGTTTCATAGGTTAGTGTTGAGAAATGCTGAGTCCAAAAATGAGATGGCAAGTTTAAAAGTTGAGTCAGAGAAATATACTGTCCCACACACACAAATATAACATATTTTAAAATATATAATATATAAATGTGTCTTTCTGTTAACAGCAGTAATAAGAAATTTCTTTCGTAATCAGCCAATCAACTGATGGACATCGTGCTGCATTGTCATGGGACATCCCAGGTGAAGATAATGAAGAAATGACATTGTCTTTACTTGCTCCCTTCACCAAGTGCATTCCAAATGGCTACATAATGGCATGCAAGAGCCATGCTCCCTCCAAAGCCCCCTTCAAGGGCTCTGCCCTTCGAAGGGAGATGGGCATAGGGATGCTCTCTTCTGTTTGGAATTTGCCCATAAAGACTTGGGAGGAATCACCTCTGGCTGGTGGAAATTAAGGGCACTCCAGCTGGTGGATTTGTGACCCTGTGCAAGTCAGCTGTGTCCAGAATTTCTTTGTTGTTGTTATTACATTTTTAGGCTTTTTATATTTTTGTGTTTATTTATATAGATCAGTAAGAGGACAGACTGAAGTACAACCACACTCATGATCAACTAAATGCTGAATTTTGTATGTGAAGTTTGCGGTGTCTTTGTCAGCGTAAACTTGCACAACGTTCTTGAATTAATCATTTATTAGATGCACGCCAGTCTATCATAGGGATTTTACATTTTCATGTCCCTAAACATGACGCGGAACAAAATGAACTTGGTTGCTTTACATGCAGGTCAGACATCCTCTTGAGCTGTCCTTCACCAATGAAAGCTTCTGCTGTCAGTCTGAAGGTCTGGCTACATGAGACTACAGTGTATGTGACTCTTACTGAATGATTCACCAAATGTCCCCAACTTAACTTGAGCAATTACCATCTGACTATCTGGAATTGCGTATGGTCGGTGGGGAAACTCCTAAAATCCCTTGAGGGAAAAATGAAATCCTAAGCAGTTAATCCTGTCAGCAGCATTCAGGATAAGCATATTAGGATTCATTTTGGCATAGCAGAATAGACACTGCACTCGGTTTCATAATTCCATGACTAAAGTCCGGCTTACATGTATCATTTTGTGAGGCTTTGGTCTAATGGTGCCTAGTGTTCGCTAGTTTCTGATAAAGGTAAATAGTAGATATGTTTCGACAGTGTAGGGAGTCAAAGTTAGTTTGACATTCCATCTCTAGGATGAAAGATGACAGCCTTACTGTGGGCTGTGGAAATATTTCATGGGGGTTATAAATTATGAAGCCACTCAAAACAAAGCACAAAAAGACTCGATCTGTGGTGTGAAGGGTATCACTTGGCAGTCAGATGGAAGCTGAGCAGAATTATAATTTCTCTGATATATTACTTTTGAACTAATACTACTTAATGGCAGTATCTTTTTACGCCAACAACATTTTGGCAACCATAAAAATTTTTTTATATAAATTCTCAGTCATTTTCCCTCAAGCACTATTTGCACTTAAGAGTGTTATTTTTAAACCAACTATGAAGAAGGAATTATAAGAATAGTTAAGTCCTATTTGTGAAAGAAGAGAAAGTCTTATTTTTAGGTGAACTATACTATTAAGTAAATCTTTGAATTACTTCTATTGATTTTGAAATATGGTATTTTAATTTGACATTATAACAAAGTGCACTTTTTTAACGTGAACTTATATTTCAGCAATACAATCTAAGTACAGGATTTTAAAAATCTAATATTTGAAGTACAATACAATACAATTAAATAAATTACATTCATTTTTCACAAGGCAATAGCAAGCACTACTAATACTCATAATTACAAAATTTGTTTCTGAATTAAATGCTTTTGAACATTGAATGAATGTTTTTAATAAATAGAAGGATCATCTCATTACATAGTTCAGACATCCTAGAGACATTTTCCTATATTTTCCTGAAAAAAATAAATAATTGTTGACATCTTTTTGCGTCTGGGGCTTTTGATGAAAGAGCAATACAAGTTGTTTCTCCCGAGAATGGCTTCTCTTCCTGGGATTGTGTCATAAGCTTTGTCTTAGCAGTTTGAGAAGGCTGGCCCCTCAAGCCAAAAGCGGGCCTAATCTTCACCAGAGCTCATAAATGTTTGACTGATATTCACAATGTTTCTGGCCCATAACCGCAGAGCAATGGCTTACTGTTACAGGAATTAAACAACAAGCCCTGCATGTAAGAGTTATCCAAAAGTGTTGAGTTTGTGTGGATGATCCTACAATTCTCCCTCAGGTACCAGAGGATTTGTCTTTTAATAATAAAAAAACTTAAATCTCCACCTTGTGTTAAATATGCATTGGACATCCTTTAAAAGAAAGGTATTGTGGTAGTACCACTGAGTTTGAAGTACCTTGGAGTAAATTGTAAATACCATAGTGTAAGAATATGATAATGATTCAGTATTCATAAATGAATGTACCATTTTTTTCATAAATTTTGCTGTGGGTGATATTAATAATTTGTATAACATGGTAAAATCGTATGATAACATATGACCTAGATATGTTCCTGTTACAGTCATGATTATCTTAAAGGGTTTAGCTTTATGGGTTAACGTTTTTGACATCCATTTTTATTTGACCAAAGTCGTACGATTTCTAAATTTATTTTATTTTTATTTCAGATTAATATTACGATAACTGATGAGGTTGAGGGTGAAACCAATATGCAATTCTGACCAGTACTGCAAAACTATGCTCTTTAATGTCCCAAAGGTTGAATATATTTTATTATTTTACAATGAAAACGTGTCTTAAAATTTGAAAATTATTAGTCTGAAATAAATATTTTATATAAATCAATGTATACATTTTTGACTGCCCTAAAACATAACATAACATAACATAACACAACATAGCATTGCATTACAACATAGCATAACATAACATAACATATCACAGAATAACATAACATAGCATAACATAACACAGCATAACATAACATAACATAGCATAACATAACACTGCATAACATAACATAAAATAACATAGCACAGCATAACATAACAGCATAGCATAACATAAAATAACATAGCACAGCATAACATAACAGCAAAGCATAACATAGCACAGCATAACATAACATATCACAGAATAACATAACATATCACGGAATAACATAACATAGCATAACATAACACAGCATAACATAACAGCATAGCATTACATACCACAGGATAACATTACATAGCACAGCATAACATAACATAGCACAGCATAACATAACACAGCATAACATATCACAGGATAACATAACATAGCATAACATAGCACAGCATAACATAACATAACATAACATAGCACAGCATAACATAACATAGCATAACATATCACAGGATAACATAACATAGCATAACATAGCACAGCATAACATGACATAGCACAGCATAAAATAACATAGCACAGCATAACATAACATATCACAGCATAACATAGCATAACATATCACAGGATAATATATCACAGAATAACATAACATATCACAGCATAACATAACATAGCACAGCATAATATAACATATCACAGCACAACATAGCATAACATATCACAGGATAACATAACATGGCATAACATAACATAGCATAACATAGCACAGCATAACAACATGGCACAGCATAAAATAACATAGCACAGCATAACATAACATATCACAGCATAACATAGCATAACATATCACAGGATAACATAACATAGCATAACATAGCACAGCATAACATAACATAGCACAGCATAAAATAACATAGCACAGCATAACATAACATATCACAGCATAACATAACATATCACAGCATTACATAGCATAACATATCACAAGATAACATAACATAGCATAACATAACATAGCATAACATAGCACAGCATAACAGAACATAGCACAGCATAAAATAACATAGCACAGCATAACATAACATAGCACAGCATAACATAACATATCACAGCATAAAATAACATAGCACAGCATAACATAACATAGCACAGCATAACATAACATATCACAGAATAACATAACACAGCATAGCATAACAGCATAGCATTACATACCACAGGATAACATAACATATCACAGCATAACATAGCATAACATATCACAGGATAACATAACATAGCATAACATAACACGGCATAACATAACATAACATTGTTTAACATAACACTGCATAACATAACATAACATAGCACAGCATAACATAACAGCATAGCATAACATAGCACAGCATAACATAACATAAAATAACAGAGCACAGCATAACATAACATTACATATCACAGCATAACATAACATAACATATCACAGGATAACGTAACATAACATATCACAGAATAACATATCATAACACAGCATAACATAGCATAACATAACATAGCATAACATAACATAGCATGACATAACATAACACAGTATAACATAACACAGCATAACATAACATAACACAGCATAACGTAACAGCATAGCATTACATACCACAGGATAATATAACATATCACAGCATAACATAACATAGCACAGCATAATATAACATATCACAGCATAACATAGCATAACATATCACAGGATAACATAACATAACATATCACAAAATAACATATCATAACACAGCATAACATAACATAGCATGACATAACATAACACAGCATAACATAACACAGCATAATGTAACATAGTATAACATAACATAACACAGCATAACATAACAGCATAGCATTACATACCACAGGATAACATAACATAGCACAGCATAACATAACACAGCAAAACATAACATAACATATCACGGCATAACATAACATAACACAGCATAACATAACAGCATAGCATAACATAGCACAGGATAACATAACACAGCATAACATAACATAACATATCACAGCATAGCATAACATAACATAACACAGCTTAGCATAACAGCATAACATAACACAGCATAACATAATCATAGCACAGCATAACATAACATATCACAGCATAATCAATTGGAATCATTGAACAAAGTTTGTAATATATTGATGCAAAACACAACAGTACAATCACAACATAGGTTTATTTGAATCAAAGCAAAAATAATTAGCAATGAAATAGAAAAGAAAAGACAGTACTGTAAAACATCAAATGCAGTGTTCCTCAACTTGCTTGTACTGTAAGAAACAAAACAGGAGTCATTACTGTACTTCTACATTGTCATCAACTCTGTGTTGTGGATTTGGCTACAGGTTCTCATCTACATCACAATGGATATTTTCATTAGCCAAACATCTTGGAAAAAACCTTCGGGCATGACGAATCCAGGCCTGACACTGGTCTGCTGTGATGTCACTGCAGGTGTCATCCTTGGATATTGTAGTCTAATCGGTTCATGCTCCACACTAATTGGTGACAATGAATCTCGTTATCTTGAAACTTTCATGATTTAAACATGGAAGACTGTTTGTCTGTTTCCATACAACTACGCATTAAGAGTAATGCAACAGTTGCTTATCATTTTGAGCAGTTGTATCAATTGATAGTTAGATCATTGTAAGGAAATGAATAGACACTCATTTGAAATGTAATGTGTGAATTGCCTTTTGAAACAGTAGAACTTTGATGTTAAGTTGTGTCATATTGAACAGGTTATTTTTTGTTGAATGAGCAAATGATCTAAGTTTTATGTGTATTGTATCCAAGCAATTGAGAAAAGGGTTAGAGTTTTGAAAAATGTGCATTTTGATCATTGGTTGGGAGTTTTGTGTCTAGAGTTGTGAAAAATGACATCAAGGTTCTGAAAATAGTAGCAAAGTGATTATAAAAAACTGTATTAGTCAATATCTGAATATGCAAACCACAAAACAATCTTGTTTTGAAATATAAAATACTCTCTTTTTCCCACAACATATCTGTATTTTAAACATATCTACTTAAAGCACTATAAAAAAAGAAAAAGTGGCAACCTGCAATTCCACCCTAAAGTGTGATCGCTACCTGATTTACCCCATTAAAAATAGTTTTGTTTGCGGAAATTAATGTATATGGGTTGGTTCAGTGATTTTACATAATATTTTTGTCTTGAATAAAACCTGTTAATTTCAATGTTAAAATTTTAACCTTACCACTTTTTTTCAGTGTGGTGTTTCAATAACAGTGCTCTGTTTGTTACAGTGTCCCATCCAATGATGTGATTTAGTGAACCATCATCATTCCTGCCACCATCATTATTTATGTAATTTAGCTTGGTGACATTACTGCGGCAGAAATTAGACACTTCTCCTTTAAACAAATCGTTTACTCTAAACCCTTCATTAATAAAGTCACCTTGTTGCGGCCTCCGAGCTTTGCTTTGTCTATCATTCTCAATGTAATAAAATAGCTCATGAAGTCTCTTATAATCACATTGGCCAAAACTGATTGGGGCATGAGTACACAATGCAGGCAACACAGACGAAGACATTCAATTATTTTTAGAGACGGTCTAAACTTGATTGCATTGGCTTTTTATTCCACACACTACATGAAATTGCAGTAACCCTCAGAAGTAATTTTGCTGGAACTAACGAGCAGAGAGAGGGAGGACGCTTCTCACTTCAGCTAAAACAGCTTTGATGAACGACCGCCGTCCCACGGCGCACGTTGTCATTAGCCTGACACCAGATAGAAGTTAAGTCTTAAGAAAATGGAAAATTGATTTACCTCTTTGCTTTGGAGCAAATGGTTAATTCCCTGAAATTCAGACCCACTACATAAACGTTGCAAGACACAATGCCAATTTCTTTCTCTTTATCTTGCGGCAGGAATGACAATTTCAGCAGATGTTGTCTAGGTAACAAGTCAGCATGCATTCACTACATGAGATGAAACAAGAGCATCCAATGACCAGTTGAAGATTTGGAGAATAAGTTGAATCTCCAGAGCTGAATAAATAAGTGATTAAAGTTCTGAGTGTCTTTTATAATCATAATGGGCTTGGGTTGAAAAACGTGCTGTAAACAGAACACTGAAAGCCAAGTGCATAAATATTGAAAGAAGGCTGATTGATTCTTTCAGATATATAAGACAGATATGCAGTGCCTTTGCCCGCCAAAACACAAACACATTGTAATAGTGATAATATTCTACTATTTGAGAGACACTTCTCCAAGACACAAGTTGGCATCTCCAGTGAACATTTCCCAGGTTGAGTCAGTACAGTCTCAGTGCAGGCAAACATTTAAGTATGATGAAAGCCATTAAATATTTGGCATTTCTGTTATAAGAATATCTTGTTTTGATATGAAAAACAAACAAACAAGCAAACAAAAAACAATGTACCATTTAAAATACAGACATAGCTATTCTGTAATCAATGTTATATTTTAATGCTGGGTAAACGATTAATCACATCTGTGACGGCCTGCATACCCACCTTCTGTGTTGGTTTTGTTTATTTTTGTGTTTCAATAGGACAGGGCTGTAGTCTGAGCGTGGATGGAGGATGCCTGGACCCAGAGTCTTCCCTCATTATAAAGGCTTCCTACCTCTCCACTGGAAGTCTCCACATGTTTTTTCTTTATGTTTTGCACTGGCCAGCATTTGTGTTTGATTATTGTTTTGTTTGTTAAATAAATCTGTTATATTTCGATTAAATTCCTGTATTCCACTTTTATTTGTCATAGCCTCTGAGCCAGGTTATGACAGCATCCAAAATGAAAGTTTGTATTTACTTAATATATGGGTGTGTGCTGTGCATAATTATTATGTATATATATAAATACACACATGCATGTATTTAAAAAAAATAAAAAATAAAAATAAATATATATATATATATATATATATATATATATATATATATATATATATATATATATATATATATATATATTATTTATATTTATATATACTATAAATTATTTAAATATTTGTGCAGTATATACATGCAAATATTTCTTAAAAATATACATGAATGTGTATGCATTTAAATATACAAAATAAGTATACACAGCACACAGACATTATGTAAACACAAACTTCTATTTTGGATGCGATTAACTGCGATTAATCATTTGCCCACCATTTTATCATATGTTGTATTACAACCAACATCAGAATATGAAAACCACAAAAAATAATAATAAAAATAAATAAAACTCATTTTGAAATATGAAATATTGCCTGTAGTATAATATAATATAATAAATATATTATAATATAATATAATTAATATAGCATAATATAATAGTATTTTTAGTTTTCTTTTTTTTTTTAATTACAATGATTTTTTTTTTTACTGTTTTGAATTAGGTGTGTTTGGAATATTCAAAGCCAGAGAGAACACTAAGCATTTGGACATTTGGCTCGAAATATATAGTTACACTGGACCATATGACAAGTAGCCCCAGTCTCCTTATTTGAAAAATAATTTTAGTCCTTTTACTAGTTGTGTATGTTGCTGTAGCTCAGACAGGATGGCATTAGTAGTGTCAGTGTCATGGGTTCCATCCTCATACATGAACTTGTATGCATGAAAATGTATACCTTGAATTCAAAGTAAGTCATTTTGGATAAATGTGTCTGACCAATATATACGTAATACCAAGCCCCTGAAAAGGGTTTGGTCAACAAGTGAGCGATTACCAAACAATACAACAGTTCCATCTAGTGTTTGGTTTCCAAGACCACAAAGCCATAAAGAAGAGCTCATTTTCAGTGGATATTTGTGCTGCATTTTTCAGTTGAATATGTATGTACTGTCTCTCTAATGTTTGATGTTCCAAGGTCAGGAAAGAATGTTTTTATGTTTTGTCCAGGCATGTGCAGGAGGGAAAAAAAGTCAATTATCATAATTCATCTTTCAACAGTGTATAGGAAACAAATCAATTCAAATTCAATTTTAATTGTAATGTTTTGCATTCTACTATTGCCATTGTACTTACAATGGTGACTTAAAAATGACTCTTGAAAGACTAAGAATTATGGCTTTCTTGTAATTCCAAGTTTAAATTTTGCAAATTTGACATATATATATATATATATATATATATATATATATATATATATATATATATGTATATATATATATATATATATATATGTATATATATATATATATATATATATATATATATATATATAGGGGTTTCGAATAAGGGATTCGTCCCCCATTGCTGATTGGCTACAAGAGTGTTTTGGTGCTCCTTGTATCCATCCAATCCACTTTATTTTTTCTCCTATTGATTCACAAAATTTGACCCCCTTGTTTAGAACCACTCTTTAGACATCGCCCATTTTACTCATTTTACGCATTTATCAGACACTGTAGTTAACATGGTAAATGTTTGCAGCTTTTCCCTGTTTTTATTTAAAAACATATGACAAATCGAATAGCCGTAGCTATGCATTAGCATACTTTTAAAAAGAGTAAGCCCACTTATTATGGCAATAACAAACGTTAAAAGAATATATAAGTGTGAACTGAATGTAATTTTGGCCTATCTAGTTTAAATTTATATTAAAGGTACACTATGTAACATTTAAAACTTTGTCAAAAACGTGTTTTTGTCATTAAAAAAATTACAATTTAAAGTAAATAAATAAAATAAGTACCTCATGGCTTTTTCTTGATTTTAAAGCAGTTTTGCTGAGTATACTGTTGTTAATAAATAATACTGGTAATAATTATATGAATTCGGACCACAAACTAACATAGTCTTACTATTTTACCACAGAAAGAAATGGGAAAAATAGTAAAAGTAGTATGCCGGTGTATGGTTCCGAATTCAGCATCAGTTTAAATCTGGGTGCGTCTTACTGACGCAATTTGGATAAGAGGGTGGGGGCTTTTGTTTTGACGACGATGTGGCCCGGAAGTGCTTCGCTCAGACTGCCAACATCACACACTCGGCTAGTTAGCGACCAGTGTGGGTCGGTACTGCGGAATAGGTGGCAAACTAGATGAGTCTACCGAGACGAAACAATGTTTCCTATTTAGGAATCACCATGTCATCAACCGCGGTCTGAGATCAGAGAAGTAGACCATGACAACCGTTAACAAATCTGTTAGTTTATTTGTTTGTTCGCAGACTGACTGCCAGATTTTAGCCATTGCTAAGCGTGACGTGCTTCTGTTGTGATTAAAGTTGAGCCATAGCGTTGAGATAATCGATCAGGTCAATGTACCAAGAGCTCCAAAACCGTCCTCACAGCAGACCAAGCAGTGGCTGTGCGTTTTTAATCGTGTGATTTGTAAGAGTAGATGCAAACACCTCATTAGCTAGCCGGCTACTACACCAACTGACACCAAACATCGATCGAGTGCATAGGATTTGTTGTTAAATCTTGGGTCCTTAGCAGAAATGGATGACTTCAGCTCCATCAGTCTGCTGTCTTTGGCTATGCTAGTCGGTTGTTATGTGGCTGGAACTATTCCCTTGGCTGTCAACTTCTCTGAGGTGAGTTTTAACCTGAGGTATCTATGTCTACGGTAGTTTATTTAGGACAGGTTTGTACAACATTCAGTCCTTGTGAGCTTCTGGGTGTTTTGTTTTCTGCAGAAAAAGGCTGTGTTTGGTAAGGTAGACATCAATAATATGCCGTGCTGATCTGAGATCTGTATTGCCCTGGTTTAGCCTTCCAAGGGCAAATGATCTTAAAACCTTGAATGTTGAATGTTATGTCAAACTAAAGTTTGTACTGTAGACACCTGCTGTTTGACTTACCACCTACGCTGATCTTGTTTAAAACAGGCGTGTTTTGTCTTAAAATGCAGTTCCGATTGATTTTCTGGTTAAGCAAACTTTGATTTGATTTACCAAAACGTGTTTTAGTTGCTAATACAAATAACTATAATAAGAGGCTGATAAACTGTTTATGTGAGTTTATACAGCTTAAATAGCAGTTGAATGTGTACTGAAATTTCTACAATAATTGTACTGCTGTTATTTTAAAGGGATAGTTCATCCAAAAATGAAATTGTTATCATTTACTCATCCTAAAGTTGTTCCAAACCTGAATGAGCTTCTTTCTCCTGTTGAAGAATGTTGGTAACCAGACAGTCTTTCGTTCCCCAAACCGATGCAGTGTCTCGTTCCCTTTCTCAGGGAACAAGGGTTACAGTTGTAACCGAAGACGTTTTCCTACTATGCAAGTCAACTATCTGGTTACCAACATTCTTCAGAATATCTTCTTATGAGTTAAATAGAAGAAAGAAATTCATATAGGTTTGGAACAATTTGAGGTTTAGTAAATGATTACAAAAATGTCATTTTTGGGTGAACTATCCTTTTATTAGGTACATTGCAGTTCATAAATTTGGGGCCATTAAATTTTTTTTGATGCTGATAATCTCAAAATGGCTAATTTATCAGCCTGATCATTATATAGCTCTTCCACTATTGAGATTTGGTGATTTATAGCCCTTTTTTATGGACTCGGATGTTTAGGTTCAAATGAGGAGTTTATTCAGAAATGTGACTGTACATGCATACCTCTTCTGATGAATATATTTGATCATATTCTGTTTCTTCACATGAAGATGATCAATTTCAACCTAAATACATAAAGTAGAGTCTGTTGGTTACTGAGAGTCTGCGATTCCTGTTCTATCTTCAGGAGAAGCTGAAGTTGGTGACAGTACTGGGAGCCGGGCTGTTGTGTGGCACTGCGCTGGCTGTCATTATTCCAGAGGGAGTTCATGCACTCTATGAAGAAATGCTGGAAGGTAAGTTTCAAGTTATGCTTTAGTTAATACTAATAGTTAATTCCTTTTTCTTAATAATGCTGATCATATGCATAAACATTTGGGGCAGAGTTCTCCATGTGTAAATCTACTTTAGATTGTAACGCTACTAATTATTCATTATTTAAAGTAGTTAAGCTATAGTCAACCTCTTTAAAAAAAAAAAAAAACTACTTACAAAAAGTTCCTGACTATTTTCTTTTTTACTATTATATTATTAAATGCATATGATTATATAAATTCAAATTTAATTAGACCTGTATTATATCTGGCACAAAACAGCAATGATTTTTCAATGTATTAATCTTAAAGGAGCTATATTGTAGGAATTTTCATGTATTAATCACTTTTTTTATGGCCCACTACTGCAATTTAATCCTATTCATATGACATTAAAATAAAATATTGTACCATTTAGCTTAGTAGTGTCAAAACTAAGTGTGTTCCCATCACTGATGTTATGCATGAATGACTTCCAAATCTGCACTAATTCTTGTTTTGGTGTAGGTGGACACCACCATGGCCATGGGCAGGTGGAAGCAGAAGTTTCTGATCCAAAGGTTGCAGAAGGAGTTGTGGGACCCAGCGGTGAACACAGCCACAGTCACGAGCAGCTCCACGCTTATATCGGCGTCTCTCTGGTGCTGGGCTTCGTCTTCATGCTGTTGGTGGACCAGATCGGCAGTGCTCACATGCACAACAGTGATGGTCGGTGTTGACGAATTAGAATAGGATAAACTGATGGCTTAAATTGTCTAAAACTGTTCTCCACATTTTTAGATCCAGAAGCAGCAAGGACTGCTAGCTCTAAAGTCACCACTACGCTTGGATTGGTCGTCCATGCTGCAGGTAAAACTGAATAAAAAATGTTGAAGAAAATCTTTGAGTTATGGAGATGTGTTGAATTTTTGTTATATGTGTAATACTGTACTCTACTGATAAAAAGTGTGGAATAAATGTGCTTTTTGTTTATGTTTAAAAAAAAAAACTGTTTATTTGAATACAGTTTAGATGTTATATGAACCAAGGCGGCATTCATTTGATCAAAAAACCTTGTAAAACCGAATACTAATATTCTTAAATATTATTATAGTTTGTAATAACTGTTTAATAACTGGTGAATGGGTTACTATGTGTTATATGCCATTACTCCAGTCTTGAGTCCATGTCACATGATCCTTCATTCTAATATGCTGATTTGGTGCTCAGTTAGCGATTATATTGGTGCTTAATTATTAAAAATGGTTCTTAATAATATCACTTGAAAAAAAACGGTTTTGCTGATTTAAAGTACTGTTTTAATATTGATAATAATAAGAAACAATCATTCTCTTTATTTATTCATTTATTTTTTTTTGGTGTTTGTTGTGTCTCGTTTTAATGGACCTTGTGTCTGGAAATAAAGTTGAATTGAATTTTTTTTAGCATCAGATCAGCATATTAGAATGATTTCTGAAGGATCATTTGACACTCAAGACTAGAGTAATGATGCTGAGAATTCAGCTTTGTCATCACAGAAAAAAATATTTTCAAATGTATTGAGATAAACAGCTCTTTTAAATTGTAATAATAGTTTATGATATTTCTGATAAAGTAATATTTTCAGTTTATAATATTTTGATCAAATAAATGCAGCCTTGGTGAACAGAAGAGACTTCTTTCAAAAACATGAAAAATCTTACCAGTGGTGTATATTCTATCATGTTAATTCTGACCAATAATCATATTTGATTCAATCTGTGGCTCCAGCTGATGGTGTTGCTCTTGGAGCGGCCGCGTCCACCTCTCAGACCAGCGTCCAACTTATTGTATTTGTGGCCATTATGTTGCATAAGGTATTGTCAACTTTAATGAAGTTAATGTACTTCTGCTCTAGCTTGTGTATTATTCTAGTGTACTGTGAATCTAGTTGGTTCCTGTGATAAATTGTTTGCGCTGTTTCTAATTTGTATCCAATTGTTTGAAAGATCTGCTGAATGACTAAATGTAAATGTAGGTACTTTTCCAGTTATTGCCAAAAAAATTCTCTAAATATTTCAGAATGTGTAAACTATATATATTGTAAAGTATACTATATACTTATGAAAGTGTTCCTTATGCATACATTTTTTTTATACTCATTTACATTTAAGTCTGCTTGCTGTGCTATTTGTTTTTCAGGCTCCTGCTGCATTTGGACTCGTCTCTTTCCTCATGCATGCGGGGTTAGAAAGAAACCGTATCCGGAAACATCTATTAGTCTTTGCCTTGGCTGCCCCTGTTTTGGCCATGCTCACCTATGTAGGACTCAGTCAGGTATGTTCACATATTAAAATAAAACAGACAATAATTTTGTAGGCCTTGTTTGTGTCAATTTATATAGGCAATATCAACGATAATATAGACTGTGCACTCATTATTATAAATGGATGAATAAGGCAGAATGAATCCCACCTTCTAAATAAAAGAGCCAATCGCCAGCTGGTAAAGTCATCACGTCACTGCAGCTGCGGTTAGAAGCTCCATTTTGCAATAAAAACAGTCGGGTGTTCTCAGATGCGTTTATGACTGCACATGCGCATTGACTAGTCCAGCCTGAAAATTGCAGGGTTCTTTGTCATGATTGGAGCATTTAGAAACAAAATTTATAAAACAGTTGTCAGATTTCATTGGTGATTTTCAAATATGAAATTTACTCGCAATTGTGGTGAACGGCTTTGGAGAATTTGATCTTTCCCCGTTCAGAGAGATATGCGTGCATGAAATAGCTGCCCGAAAGTTGTTTCAAAGATGGCCGCCGAGTGAAATGACTTGCCTTAATGGTAGTTTGGTTAAAATTAGTGTGGCATATGAAACTTGAGAAGTAATTGCATTATAGTAATAAAATTTTAATTAAACTCATTAGTGCCTGCTTTTTAGCAGCATTAGTTCCTGAAGTATTCCTAATTTAAAAAGTCTTTAGCTGTTTTTGAAATGGCCCGCTGTATTTTCATTCACTATTCCCTACATTAGTCTACTAGTATAGTTCACTTGAGGGAGTGAATGAAAACGATTGAGAGAATTCGGACACCTAGTGTGCTGGAAGGGCTGCCGCTTTTTGTAAAGTTTTTGCTCACCGTTTAATAATCATTTGAAACTTGCCAAACTGGCAGCTATCGTGGTAATGAAAACTATGTCATGGAAACTGTTTAATTAAGGTTTATACATAATTTAATAATCAATTAAAAGGAATTTATACCTGTATGATATTACGCTGTACCCACATTGGATCAACAGTTTGGTAAATGGATGGGTGGATGATTCAGCTGTGGGACGCCATGTTCTCCGCCATCATCTTCCCTCGCAGCGCATTATGGGTATTCTCTAGCCGTTGAGCGCATAGATATGTATACGTAGATTCCACACTCGACCGCTCCAGACATGTGTGCGCCCACCGTCTTAGAACGGTTGAACATGTTGTCACTCACAGTAAGAATGAATAATGCCACAACATTGTGCATATTCTGGTTGTGAAACCTTCGAGATTTAAATTCTCCAAGTAATGGGATAACCTTTCATGGGTAAGAATGTGTTGGTTTTTGTTTTTATATGTATTAACTCAATGTTAGTTTTTTTTTAACTATGATAACTTTTTAGTGTCATGTTTGCTGACTCATTCGTGTTATTGTGTTAGTTTGTAGATCTAGATATTCATACATGTGTCTAACTATGATTGCAGACACTCAGTCAATTCACTCTTAAATGTTCATTGGCTTTGACTGTTCTTATATGGCGAATGACCTGTGTATCACGGCCCATTAATTAACAGCCGCTAATGAGGCATCTATTTATATATTTATCTATGGTTGAGTGTGCATCAATTGTACACTCCTTTTTGCAGTGCGTTATTGGATTGAATAATGGTTTGGGACACCACTACAAATGATTCCTCTCAAATATTCCCCTATTTAAGGGTAATAGTGGGCGATTTCGGACACAAGTTTGTTCTTAGTATGTTTTTATTTTTTTGTTATTCACTTTGTTCTCACCATGACGATAGCCTTGTTGCTGACATTTAAACATTGCCTCTAAAACATTTCAGGCACTATTTATTTAAGCATGTGCTAAATTAGCATGCATCCTGGCATATGTATACTGTTCATGTTCGCTTTTTTGTTTTGTAACGTCTACTAATTACACCCTAATGACACAAGGTTTATTGTTCTCAGTATAACTTCACAGCAATAACTTCAGACGATTCACCAGGGTTACATAACCACCATGGAGGCCCACGCTATGTTTTTCAGATTCGCCTGCAGGCATCCCATCGCCATGGGAACAGCTGAGGTGGCAGAGCAGAGATTATTCACCTATGGCTCCCCTGCTGTGAAACACCCCATAATTGTGTTTTTTTTAGACAGCCTGGAAATCACTGAAACACAGAGATGCAATGCAATTTTTACAGCTGGGACCCAAACGAGCATCCCTGCAATAATCCTGAATATTTAATGTCCACCAAAAAAAACTTTCCACCTCTCTGACTGTGTCCTAGATTCACCCGTCATCTAACACTTTCCCTCTTCTTCCATTCAGAGCAGTAAAGAGGCACTGTCTGACGTCAACGCCACCGGTGTGGCCATGCTGTTCTCCGCCGGAACCTTTCTGTATGTGGCCACGGTGCACGTCCTCCCTGAAGTGGGCGGCATGGGCGGCCACAGCCACTCGCCCGGGGGCAGCGCAGGGAAAGGACTGAGCAAAGTGGAGGTTGGAGCTCTGGTTCTGGGCTGTCTGATACCTCTAGTGCTGTCCATCGGCCACCAGCACTAGAAAAGTGCGAATAGGACTTTAAACAGCATTGGCCAAACAACAATCTTACAGAAGGGGTTTGAATTATGCCTCTATCAGTTTTTTCCAAGTCGGCGGTTTGAGTGAACGCAGGAACTTTGCAGTCAGGAACTTGATTTGAGGAAGCGCTTATGTACTTCTGGGATGGGCTGACCTGCCGCTCCTCAAAACAGTGTGGGCTGACCGCTTACGGTGACCATACACAAATAAATGTGATCAAGTGTCCAACTCTCCATTTAATTATTTTTCTTCAGTGGTGCTTGTTTAAAAGAATCAGTTGTTGGGTAGTCATGTATGTTTTAAATTTGGTATTTTTTTTTATTTTTTTTTTTTTATATGGAATAGGTCCATGAATATTTTAAAAGATAAACGGCACAGTTGCGCTTATTTACAATAAATAAATTTAAAAAAAGATACTTTACAAACACATTGAATTCATTGACCCCCTTTTTTTTTGCACAAATTTTAATGAGAACATTATTCCATTAATATGATGAACATGGGAACATACACTGGCTTAGGGTTTTTTTTGTTCGTTTTTTAACCATCTCGGTTACTGCTAAAATTATTTTCCACTTATAAATGATTTTCATCCTGTATATGGTAATTGGAGAAATATGACATTTACTTTTCAAGTAGAATTTTAAATGTTAACTTTTTTATGACACTTGAAATGTTTGGTGTCCAAAGGTTTAGCGGATGAACACATTGTTCTGTTGAGTTCAGTGCATGTACAGCGTTATTTTTTGACGATCATTCAAACCTGATTGGATGTTTATTCCTGGAAGAAGGATCTCATTGGTCAGTCAGATGTTTTGTACTGTGATGCCTGCTCAGAGCAGGGCCTGTGTGCTGTAAATATGTATTCTCTGTATAAATAACAAACAAAAAAAAAAAAATACCCTATTTGACACCCTGTTCTCCAGAGTAGTTTTTAGTGGGCAAGAATGATAATTTTGAAATTAATGACATTGATACTTCCATTTTTATCTGTTGTCTTAACCGAAGAGAGTTTGAAATCAGTTGGGAAGATTACTTGGAAGAAAACTGCTGTTCATCACCAAGCTATTTTTTTATTTCTTGCCTCTTAATGCGTTCTTATTCAAGCTTCAGAGGCAAACTTGGATGCCAGCAACATCCTGGTCCTGGTTTACAAAGTGTTGCATTCTTGCTCTGAAAAATGAGTTATAGTCTATGTGAAGCTGTGTTAATGCTTTTAGCTCTCTAGCGCCCTCATCTCACTGTAGCGCACAAGTGCAGCATCAACTTCAAATTGTGGAAGATAAACAGAAGAAACAGACTTCTTGCTGATTTGTAGATAGGACTACTCTGAAAGGGAAAATGCGAATCCTACAGTATGACCTACTCATAGAGACTTGGCACAGATATTTAATGGAACTGAATGGTGATTGGTTAGATGGATTTTTGTGCCATATTGAATTATTTTGACTGATTCTTCTCTTCCAGCTAAGAGCTGTTGGGATAGAGACTTGTTAGAAAGGGTGATGGTATTGGTATAGAGATTGTATAATGAAGCAGAACATAATGAATTATAAGTTAGGGAGCTTTTATGTTGTTCCACAAGAGCAGTATGCCTTATTTTTCTTGCAATTGTTTAACTTAAAATGGTTGCAAATGTCTTTGTTCATGATTTGAATAAACTTATTTTCTTTTTTAATGGATGCAAATCTTACTACGTACCTTATTTTGCCTGTCTAAGAACATTTGGAATTGCATTAAGAAATCATTTGTAATTTAATGAAGCAAATAAATGAGAAACGAGTAATCGTTTAAAGACAAATATGAGTTATTGTCTAGTAATTAAGAACAGGCACAGCTTATGGATTTTGACAGGCATCTAGGACATTTTTTCTATTTAGTGATGTCACATTGAAGTCCAGAAATATGATGGTGTTATATATTACATCAGAGTTTTGATATTCTACAAATAGTCTGGATGAATAGTAGTGTGATATTTCAACATGGCTGTGATTACGCCATTGCCATTATAAAATTTTAAGAAGTTTGTACAATCAGAAATAAACACAAGCAAGCAATTCAGTCAAAAGTACAAAAGAAGTGCTCTAGATTTAAGTTAAATAAAAATATAAAGTTACGAACCTTTGTCCTTCGCCAAATTGATTTGCTTTGGAACAAGTAGATTAACAGGACCAAAGAAAGCCCCTTTTGATATCCCCAAAACTAATATCTGTCAGCGCAAATTCCCAAAAAGCTGAGATAAAGCAGTTCTCGGTGGGTACATGAGTACTGAGCGGCCGCTGCAAGCTGGAGCTCACATCTCTGAAAATGTTTAAACAAATAGGCGCTATGCTTAAATATAAATCGCATATCTGGGTTCTAAACAACTACATGCTCGCCAAAAAAACCTCTTAACTACATTCTGTCACACAATAACGGTATTTTTAAAGTTATAGTAGGTTTACTCTTCCGCTATTGATGCTCACTGTCAAAAATACTCCAGATCCTGCAGAAACAAGTGGAGAGATTCCAATTGTGAAACGGTTTCTGTGTGAAAGTAGTACATTTATTATGTGTTGTTTCCAATAAAGCAGTAATTGACCCTTCGCACACAGTTTGATTGACAGGCGATCTGACCATTCATAATCCATAATCCGCCATTTTGTCTGACAAAGCAGTCAGGGGAGTTAGTAGATTAACGTTGGTGAACTTGAACTTCAAAAGATGTGTGTACTCTCGTCTTTCCGTGCTTGAAACAACATTCCTTCTGATGTCCATTCATGTTTTTTTTAATGCTATAAATGAACTAGTATGAAGAGATGGTCGGTTCACGAGCCGCTTGAAGGAGCTACAGCGATCTGTCACGACACATTAAAGAGCCACTATATGGTATTTATTGTTTAAACTTATTTTAAAAAATGCGATATATTAAATATCAAACTGTTTCATACGTCTGTCGACACGTTGTCAGTGTCCTCTTTGCTCTGGGATGTATTTTTCACTCTGTGAGAACATGATGTGTGGCGTGAGAGCGCATGGGTTGTCTGACAAAGCAAACAGTAACTAAAGGGGCGGGTCTTCAATTCTCTACAATTGTCTCTATTATATCGCATAATAATATTCCGTTTTCCTGATTTTAAATCCTACACATGGCTGCTTTACAGTCAGTGTGATTTTTGCTTTGCAAATTGAAATTATTTTCTATCGACTGCATCTGTGTCTTACAGTTTCACTTGGGTTAAACAACATCCCTTTAAGATACTACGCAAATACGGTTCAAGCTATAAACATTTAGTTCATGTGTAAAGTCACAGATTTAGTGCTATTAAATATATTTCCACTGGATATTAAACCTGTGTTAAGTGTCTAGATTGCATAATCCCTGATCCATTAGCAAACTACATGCTCATAAATGTATGCAATACCATATGTTCAACGCTGGATAACGATGAGACGCTGTAAACAGCAGATTTACAAGCATACAGATCCATAATGTGTTTGCTGAAGTTGTTTGGAAAGGAATACATCTGTATTCCTAACACTTACGCACACAAACACACCAAATGGCTCTTTAGCAGATTAATCTGTCTATGAAATTACAGATTACTCTTTTATGTAAGAACAATGTCTAAAATCTCCTTTTCCCACCTGTCTAATACAGGTTATATTTGGTAACTATATGAACTTTTGTCCTTGCGGACTTTTAGAAAATTAACTTGTTTAAAATATTTTATTTCACTTGCTAGTTTGTCCTCCTGTCCAACAATATATATACATTTATCATGCATTTATTTCAGTGTGATGACACTGTATCTCCAATTATTTATTGAGTTTGATAATACTGTGATAGAAATGAAATTTTAAATGCTTTTAGAATAAAATGTCTTGCTCATTTGTCTTGCCGAGGCTAATTTCACAGCAAAAATTTGCATCTGCATTTCAACCGAATTACAGCTTGATTGGAAGCAATGCACAAATGTCTCATACTTCATATCAAGCATAATTTTACTGACACCGCTGTCTCCTTGGTTACCAATTATGCTAACATTTCATAACACTTTATTAGGGGCAAATTTTGTTATTAGTATTGGAAATTGTGTCACACAAGCGAATCATAATGTGTGTAAACTTTTGTCAAAAATATATTCACATAAATATTGAAATGGTTTATTGTTATTTCATTGTATTTAGATTATTAATGAACTTGTGTATCTTTTTTTCTGGAACATAGAAAATGATAAAGGCATGACGAACAGTTTTGAAAAAAAAAACTGTTAATATGTCTATTATATATATATATATATATATTATATATATATATATATATATATATATATATATATATATAATAGATCCAACGTAATAAGTGAGCTAAAGATCCAACGTCATAAGTGAGATAATCCATAAAGTAATAGCATTTCCCTTTAAAAATACTGCTTTGACGTCCCTCAGATTAAAAAAAAAAAAAAAAAAAACAACACAACACTCTTTCCCCAAAGCCTCTTGGTCTAACCCTCTCATATTCCTCCCGCCCTCTCTGATTCTATTTTGACACTGTCCAATACCAGCTGATGTCACTATTGGAAGATACATCATTCCACCTCACTGAATGACTGGAGGATATCATCACAGACTTTGCCTGATTGAGTGCGTCTCTATGGGATTATTGGAAATTGTACATGCTACTATTTTAACTTCATTGACTTTTTTTTACCACACCCTACTCATCTCCCATTTCCTGTGAAAGTTTCAGCTATGTTTTCCTCGTCCAAGCCCTCCCTACTCTCGCCCTGGACCTCCATGGAGCAAGCTGACTCGGACGCATTGGATATCAGCACCAAAGTGCAACTGCATGGGGTTCTGTGGAAGAGACCTTTCGGGAGGCCCTCGGCCAAGTGGTCCCGCAGGTAACATTGGGCGCTTACTATACTCAAGCTGTAACAAAAATGAAGCTCTTTTATTAGAAGATCTTTTTAGCTATTTTATTTTGCTTAGCTGTTTTTCATTATGTTTTTCTTTCCCTGCACAGATCTATGCAATGTGTTTATCTGTTTTTGTTGTTCTGGTCAATAATGAAGTGTTATTAAATTTATAATGTTATTGTGAGGCATAAGAAGAAACAGATCTATGGCTTGATTGGTATTTTATCTTGCATTGAGTTGCATTATATTTTTTTGTGTGTGGTGCCTTGTTATGTAGTGCACTTTAAAAGCTTTGCAGCAAAAGATATCGAGTAACCCATCATTATAGCTTACTGAACTGAGATGCTTTAAATGTGCCTTTAAAGCTGACTAAGTCAGATCTATGAGAACACTCTGTGCTGCCGGTGTAGGTTTTTGTACATTAGGACTTATAAAGATCAATTCCAGGAAAGATCAATTCTAGTAAAATTAATGTTTTATTTATGGTTATTTCGTCATTTATAAATTTGTGGGGGAAGCAATGAAGGC
Organism: Opsariichthys bidens; assembly: GCA_037194245.1. NCBI lineage: Eukaryota > Metazoa > Chordata > Actinopteri > Cypriniformes > Xenocyprididae > Opsariichthys > Opsariichthys bidens. The sequence continues at coordinate 9,837,000 of CM074286.1, read as the reverse complement.
TCTTACCTGTTTTTAAAGGAGAAAATGTGTTTATTATGTGTGATGTGATTATTGAATTTCTTGTTGCTGTAAATCGTTGTGCCTGTTTGTTCTTTCATAACAGATTCTTCATCATCAAGGATAGTTTTCTGTTGTACTATGCTGAGAACGAGAAAAAAAGCTTTGAGACCAATAGGTACTTCAACATTCACCCTAAGGTACGCTGACATTTACATTGCACATTATTTTGTATAATTAAATGTAAACGAATTAAATATTTATTAATACGTATATTTAATTATATTATCATTTATAACAAAAGTAAAGGTGTCACTGTTCTGAATATCAGCACAACTGTTGGATGATTGCTTTTAATAACATACAGAGTAATTGCACGATATGTATAACTGTTTTAACCTTTTCCTCCATGCAAGGGGGTGATCCCTTTAGGTGGATGCATCGTTGAGCCAAGAGAAGATCAAAGCATGCCGTTTGCCATGGTCATCAACCACGAGGACTTCACTGTAAAAGCCTTTTCTTCTTTTGTATTTTACATAATTACACTGACAGGTCATATGGAAATGTACTTAAAGTGTCCCTATTAGAGTTTAAATGTTGCTAATTTTGTTTTGGAGGTCATTTTTGTCATTTATACAGTCTGAAAATTATTTGTGTCTCTAAACCCCTCCTTTCGATGAGCCTACACTGCTCTGATTGGTCAGACTGTCCCGTCTGTTGTAATTTGCCTACAACTTACATCGCGTGTCGGAAACGAAATTGCCGTCACCATACCTGAATTAACAGCTCTTGCTCTTTCTCAGCTCTTAATACACAGCGATACAAACAATGGTGTCGGTTTTCCGTATTTGTTCGCAAACGCTACACATCATGTTCTCATGCAGTGAAAAACACATCGTGGAACAATGGACAAAATGTCGACAGACAAGACAGAGCAGGTTACTTTTGATATTTAAATTTTTTAAAGAAGTTTAAACAATAAATACCCTATAGTGGCTCTTTAATGTGTCATGGCAGATCGCTGTAGCTCCTCGGTTCAAGCGGCTTGTGAACCGACCATCTCTTCATACTAGTTCATTTAAAGCATCAAATAAACGTGAATGAACAGCTGAAGGAATGTTGTTTCAACCCCGGGAAGACGTGAGTAAGAGTTTTCAAGTTCACGTTCATCAACAGTAATCTACTAACTGCTTTGTTGGACAAAATGGCAGATTCGGGGTTATGATTGGTCAGATCACCTGTCAATCAAACAGCAAAGTGGATTCACAGAGCTGAAAACAGCTCTTCTCGACATATCGACTGCACAAACCAAAATCTTCCAGGCCTCAGCTACAACTACATTGTTTGAGTGCGGGTCAAAATAGACGTCGTTCACGGGATGCCATTAAAGACTATAGACTGGGATTATGCATATCTGTTGGATTGCTATGTGAGTATGTAACGGGCAGTGAGACTGGAATTGCTGATGACTTATTTCAGCAGTTCAGAATTTATTCTTTCTTTTAGGAGATATAACCTTATTTGTCATGCACTTTAAACTTTAAGGCTTTGCAGACCCCCACGAGCAGCTATATTACACACTGAATGAAAGGTAATATTCGAAAAAGTATAATAGGGTCACTTTAAATGTAAATTTGATTCCAAAAGAACAAACCAGTGGTCAGAAATCTCCGTTCTGTTCCACTATCTAATGATATTATCTACATCAAAGTGGGTTTTTGATAAAATGAACAATGGCAACCAAATTTGAATAGATACAATATACTAAATAGTTTATAAAATAAATTAAATTTAAATTATTTAAATTGTTCATAGTAAAAACTGCAATATTCCATAAACAAAAACAAGAAGTATCAAATTTTATGTCATGGTGACTTTAAAGACATCAATCACACATGCTTAATTTTTGTATTTAGGTGTAATTTCATTGTCTTCACAAATTCAGATTGCAAAACTATGTTGTTGTTTTACCGTGGAAGAAATAATCACTTTGAATAATCACAGTGACGAAGCAGCCTATCTGACCATACCACTGAGTTTTTTGGGGGTTTTTTCAAATGAATAAATCTTTATATTAAGACATTTCTCCTTACCCTGTACAGGGAAACATTGTCCTGGCTGCTGAATCAGAGTCCGAGCAGAGTCAGTGGGTGGAGATGCTACAAGAGTCAGGAAAAGTGTGAGTGACTTCTAAAAACATCTCTGTGAATTGATGCCAGTTTCAAAATTTGTGTAAAAGATTATACACATATAATTTTCATCACTTTTAAAAATAGCCTCATTCATTTGAGCCCTTAGATGCTATATAGATTGTGTCATTAGTGTTGCTTTTTTATTATTATTCCATTAAAGCACTTGGAAGAATGCTCAGTTGGGTGAGGCTATGATCGAGAGTCTTGAAGCTCAGGGGTTACAGCTTGCTAAGGAAAAGCAGGAGTACCTGGGTATGGACACATCTCTCAGCTTTCATATTTCTTTCTTTATTCTTCTTCTTTTTTTCAAATGGCAAATTCACAATGCATTTTCATAAAGGTCTGATCTGCGTGATGTATCGCCTTTTTATTTGATTTAATTGTTTTATTTTTTTGTTTTAGATAAGCTCATGGAGGAGACTGAGGAACTGTGCTTGCAGAGAGAAGAGAAGGCGGTTAGCTCTGAATTTATGATTACATTTACACCCATAAATATTTAGTTGTCCAGTCTTTTAGTATATTATGACATATGTTTGTACAAAGATAGGTTTAGAGGTCCATGCATGTAAAATCTGTGTGTATCTGTGTTTTGTAGGAGCTGGAGAGACTGAATCAATTGCTGGAAGAAGAAAAGCAGAAGTTTGAGGAAGTGGTTCAAGAGCTGAGAGTAGAACAAGAGCAAATTAAACTGTAAGACACCCAATGTTTTTTTAAGCATATTTACTACTATATACAACTTTACAAACATTTAACATTTTTGTTTATCCTTCTGTCATTCTTGCATTTTCACGCATCATCTGTCCATCCATCCGTCCATCCCTCCATCCATCCACCCACTCATCCATCCATCCATCCCTCCATCCATCCATCCATCCATCCATCCATCCATCTATCCATCCCTCCATCTATCCATCATAGAAGTAGCATTTTCACATATCATCCGTCCATCCGTTCGTCCATCCATCCCTCTGTCCATCTATCCATCCATCATAGAAGTAGCATTTTCACATATCATCCGTCCATCCGTTCGTCCATCCATCCCTCTGTCCATCTATCCATCCATCATAGAAGTAGCATTTTCACATATCATTGGTCCATCCGTCCGTCTATCCATCCATCCATCCATCCATCTACTTCTATCATAGTAGCATTTTCACATTTCATCTGTCCGTCCATCCATCCATCCATCCCTCCATCCATCCATCTACTTCCATCATAGAAGTAGCATTTTCACATATCGTCTGTCCGTCCATCCGTCCATCCATCCCTCCATCCATCCATCCCTCCATCCAACCATCCATCCATCTACTTCCATCATAGAAGTAGCATTTTCACATATCATCCGTCCATCCGTCCGTCCATCCATCTACATTCATCCAACCATCTACTTGTTTAGTACAATTGTGTCCAGCCATAAAAATGGGTGTTGAGAGCAATCCAGCTTCAGAATAGATATTAAATCAAATGTTTATATTGTTATATGTAATTTACCCTGGCCATTAATAAACATATTCTGAATATTTTCTACTGCTCTATGTTGGTAGAGATCTGGACGGTACTGCTCAGTGTCTGAAAGGAGTGGAAAATGAGAAAGAGGAACTTCATAATCTTACCACACTCCTGCAGAAGTCTTTAGAGGTATTAAAAAAATAGATATATTTTAAAATATGATTTAAAAAAAAGTCCTTATAGAAGTTAAGGAACAATGTACTGTCAGACTATCGTCGTTACAAAATAAACCCATAGACCCATCAGAACCCAGATGTGGATTCATGTTGATTCAGTTAAGTTCAATACCAGTATTGATGCTGCAAAATTACTCACTTATGAAACAAAAGTCGATTCAGCTATTAAACAGTGATGTCATCACCCAGCTCAATTCAGTTCAAACTTTGTTCTCATACAATAGTGACAGTGAAATCAATACTATTACTGAATATTAATGTGTCCTGATCAGGTCCATAACATCTGACTCTGTCTCAATTCAGGATTTATCCCAAGAGAAAAAGCGTACCCTCGAGATGCTGCGAGAAAGAGGACAGGATGTGACTGAAAGAGGAAGTGATCGTCGGGCCTCTTTAGACTCCCATAATCCAGAGGTACAGCTTCAGGGCAACCTGCGGCAAATCGAGGAGCAGATGAGAACTCTGCTTAAAGAGAAAGAACAGGCAGACGAGAGGTGAATAAGAACATTTCATAAAATTCCTTCCATCTATAAAGATTTCCTATTCTTTTAATATATATTTATATATTTGGAATGTAACACTGTTCATGTGTAGAGCATTGGAATAAATGGACCGTTGAGACAATGGACAATGGAAATGTACATTGATCCCTTAATAAGCCAGTCTATTGATTAGATGTGAATGAAGAACAAAAGACAGAGAGTGGATTGACTAGCGGGTATGAGTGACCTCCAAAGCAGGATATAAATAAATGTGACTCTGTACGGTCCATTACGCATGATACAACAAATTTATAAATAACAACCTGATAAGATGTTATTGATTCTTTTTTTTAAACTTGGTTTCAAAAGATAAAGTCTTATTTCTGTTTGCTATTGGTAACTTTAAAAAAAAATAAAAAATGTCAGATTACATAAATATATTATTGAATTTATGCAATATTGTCACACCTGTTTAGTTACCGTACTCACCCGCACCTGTTTCAGTTCTCCCTAATTACGTTCTCCCCTATATATTTTCCTTGTGTTCAGTCTCTGTCGGTTCTCGTCTATGTTACCTGTGTGTCACCTGCCTGCCTGCCTGTCTGTATCCATTGGAACTGTTTGGATCAAATCTATGTTTATATGATCTTCGACTTTAGCGTCCTTTATATATACACACAGCCTGACAATATCTACTGTATGTATACTTCTATATATGCTTTGAACACCCCAATGACTTTGCCAAAAAGTGTAATATGCAATAGAGAACACTGCACTGGTTAATGTATCCCACAAACAATGCGCTCGATCTTCTGGAAATTTAAATTTCACTACAGAAATTTGCACATTTGCATTAAAATTTCAAATATCATTTTTACCTCAGAACTGCATGATATAAAGTTGCAATTGTGAGTTATAAACTGAATTTTGAGAAAAACTGCAGAATTGCATGAAAAGAAGTCAGAATTGTAAGAAATAAACTCAATTACCTTTTTTGTGTGTGTTACATACTTAGTATTCCAAAGTATTCTAAAATATTATTTGGGTAATCTAACGAAATATGTTACAAATTACTTTTCAAAGCATTTTGTACTTTTTTTACTTTGTTAAAAAAAAAAAAAAAAGTCAGAATGGAAAGAGTAACTTTATTTCATAAACTGCGTCTAATGGGTATAGCTACAGTATGACTTCAGCGAGTCAGCTTGAGATCCTTTCCATCTAAACTGGTTATATCTCTTTAGCATGGAAGTGAATGTTTTTTGAACAGTAGGATCATCTACTGCACAACCAAAGCAATGTTATTTCGCAAAATGCATGCAATTTTGGAGAGCCAAAAGTTTCATAGTGTTCCGTAAAGGGCCAAAAGTTTAATTGGTAACACCTTAATAAGGTTCATTAGTTAACTACATTTGTTAACATGAACTAATAATAAACTGCAATTCTACAGTATTTGTTAATGTTAATTTCAACATTTACTAATGAGTTATCAAAATCTTGTTAGCACTAGGCATTGTGAACTAACAAACAATGAACAAATTAACGTTAATGAAGATTAGTAAATACACAAACAGATGTATTGCTCATGGTTAGTTCATGTTGGTTAATACATTAACTAATGTTTAACTAATAAACCTTATTGTAAAGTGTTTTCGTTTAGGTTTAATTAATTATATATATATATATATATATATATATATATATATATATATATATATATATATATATATAAGTATGTAAAATAATTTATTCAGTACTTTTACACAGGAGAAAGAACAAGTCTCTGTAAATGTGGCCTCTCTGGCATCTTATCACAAACCACTCTCCACTGCTCTCTTTTCTACCCCCAAGTGTTTATGGCAGTGAGCCAGTGAGCGAAACCTTCTTTCTGTCGCCCCCTGCAGGCTGAAAGAGAATGAAAAGCGGGCCAGAGTTCTGCAGGAGGAGAGAGAGTTTTACTCTTCTCAATCTCAAACTCTCCAGCAGTCCCTCACACAGCTCACAGCAGACAAACAGCACACTGAGGAAGAGCTGAAGGTGAAAACTAATGTGCCCTGAAATTGTGGAGCAATATATAATATATAATATATATATAAAAATAACAAAAATGGTCAACTCGGTTGGATTCAAGAAACTGTATTTGCTGTAAATTTGTTTGGGGAACATTGGAAAAAATTCTAATATTTTTTTTAAAAGGTTGCTTTGGATCTAACAGTAAACTGAATTATTAAGTTACATACAGCATGTGTATCGCATTACCTTTTCTCCACCTCTGAATCACCTGCATGTCTTTTATCATTTCTTAGTGATCAAGAAATCAATTGAAATTCTATAAACGCTCATTCTTCCTTCACACCTTTCACATCTTACAATCTGTCTTCATAATATACATTATATGTTGTTTGTGTGTGTCAGGCGGAGATGGAGTCTCGTGTGGAACTGGAGCGTAGGCTGAAATTGGCTGAGGAGGCCCTGCAAGATCTAGAACAGGGTCTAAATGCAATAGATCGTACCCATGAGAGGGATGAAAGAATGAAAGGAGACGTCAGCCATCTCCGCAGTGAGTACATTACATCAGCTGTGTTCTAATTTTGAGTATAAAGTTGTGGAATCAATTGTTTTCCATTTCGAGAGATCAAAAGGATAAACAATGCATTTTTATTTTCACATCCTTCTTTGCTCATATTTACCAAGGGTGAAGGGCACTGTCAATGTTTTTACATATAATTTATTTTTAAAATCTGTAATTACACTGTTGACCCTTCCCTTACGCCTTAACCCACTCTTAAACCTAACCATACCATCAAATTATTCTTATTATTTAATGTAAGTATACATAGTAAAGAAACCTGTAATGTGTACCAAATTTTGAAAGCTCTTTAAATGCAGAATAATCTCAATTATTTTATTATATCCAAATATCTTTTTCAAAATGCAGTGGTGGCTTAAATTTTACTAAATTGCATGTGAACATACAGTTGGGATTTTTTTTCCCAGAGTTCTTTGAGGAATGTATCTGTGCTGCGGAGATCGAGGCCAAGTTACCATCCATCATGAAGAACGCAGTTTATCTGCATAAAGCTGCTGCTCGGCGCATCAAAAGTTGCCGTATCCAGAGACGGGCCTCCAGACAGCACTGGTGTAAGTGTTACACGTAGGTGCATGCATGCACACATTAGCCGAAACTCTATATTGAAGTAAGCTACATTTATATGCTGGTTAAATTGAGTAAATCTATAAAACTGCTGATTTGATTTGATTGATTGTGATTTTAAACATCCTATACAATAATGGCATGTTTTGATTTCTTCAAAATATACAATATATTTTTATTATGAATTAACATGGTAACATGTTAACAAATGTAACCTATTTTGGTAAAGTGTTATTTTATATATTTTGGGAGACATGTCTTCAGAAAAGTAACAAGGTTGGCAGTTCTGCCATTTAATTTGACTACTTTTTGATAGAATTTTATGTTGCTATTGGTTTTTTTTTAATATTGATATTTTTATTAATGCAGTTTGGAGTTAGTTTAAAAGGGAATATCACAGGAATAAATTACATTTTAAAATAGATCAAAATATTTCATTTTTTTTTCGTTTTTTTTTTTACTGCACAGCACAACACACACACACACACACGTATGTTGGGTTTTCATGTCTTATGGGGACTTTTCATACACATGATTTTTATACTGTACAAACTGTATATTCTATGCACAAACCCTAAATCTAACCATCAAAGAAAACATTTTGCATTTTTTTATTTTCAAAAAAAGAAACATCATTTTAAATGATTTATAAGCTGTTTTCCTCATGGAGACCAATGATTATCTGCACAAGGACTGTGATTTTGGATATTGCCATCTTTGTGGGGACATTTGTGTCCCTGGACCACAAAACCAGTCATAAGGGTCAACTTGTTGAAATTGACATTTATACATCATCTGAAAGCTATATGAATATATATACAGGAGGACAATATTTGGCCAAGATACAACTATTTGAAAATCTGGAATCTGATGGTGCAAAAAAATCAAAATATGGAGAATATTGCTTTTAAAGTCGTCCAAATGAAGTCCCTTAGCCACTCACAAAAATAACTTTTTGATATATTTACGGTAGGAAATTTACAAAATATCTTCAAGGAACATGATCTTTAATTAATATCCTAATGATTTTTGGCATAAAAGAAAAATCAATAATTTTAACCCTTACAACGTATTGTTGGCTATTGCTACAAATATACCCATGCAAATTATATTCCCATGGAATTTGTGGTCCATTTTGTCCCCATAATGTAGGGTATACCTGAACCACACATACACTCTTACAGTTGTTTTTACACACAAGTATAATATGAGAGACATTAATGCTACACAGTGTGTGGAGTGACCAAAATAGCTCTAATTTTTAAATTACATTTACATTCTCAATCCAAATAAATTCACTCCACCTCTTCATCATATGATCCACCCTCTTTTCCTATGTGCAGTGAAACACTCTCAATCATTTGCCTCCTCTCGCGGTCCCTCCTCCACCAGTCTTGAAGAGTTGAGAGAAACCGCCCGACGTCTGACTTCAGACAGCTGTTTGAGACGGCAAGCCTACAAGATCATCGCCCGTCAGGACACTGTTCAGTCTGAGGACTGACAATATTCTGGCAGACAGATGGACTGACAGTACAACCTGGTAGGGAGAGGAAGCTGTTTTGTCATCCTGCTCTCTGTTGTGCAACTTCTGGTGAAAGTTTAACATTTAACAAGTTTAACGTGATTCAGTAAGGGGAAACTACGAACACAATGTGCTGTCTTCTGTTGTCATACTTTGGGACTATGTTTCCTCCAATTTTAAATGTATAACACTGTATAACTATGAAATGACAAATATTTGCTTTTAGTGAAAATAAAATAACGGCTTTAAAGACCACCTGTGGGGAATTTAATGTTATTTATATGTATATGTGCTGTTTTTATTATGCTTTAAGACAAACCATAGGTAAACTTTCTCCACTGACGTTCTGAGTTGTTAAAGCGTTTAGGATACTGATTGTTAGAAGTCAGCTGTCTGACTGTGTAACATTTGTGTAACATTAGCAAAACATTATTAGCTGTTTGATAACATAGTCAAGCAAAATGCTAATCATATTAATTACTATTATGTGTCTGATGCTGTAAAGAGCCATACCATTGTGCAGTGTTTGCCTCAGTAAGTTGACCAAGTGGATCTCTGAGCTGGAGCACGCGATTGGAGGAGGGGCTAACGATCTAGAGTTAAATTCATGCTATTTTAAGGCATGAGGACATTTTTTTTCACAGGAAAAAAAGTTTAAATATGACATTTTGGTGTAAAAAAAAAAGTATATGAAAACTATGCAAAAAACAGGTACAAGACTGTATAATGTGGTAATGTCGTAATGTAGTTTTCCCCCAGGAATTCCACAGTTAAACATGATTAACAAAAGCTGAAGCATGCTTCAACAAAAGCATATTCCATTAATTAACAACCTGTTTCCTTATAATTTGTCTTTAAAGGTTTATAAATTATCATTAAAAAATCTATTCATATATGGAGAAAATTAATGGCATTTTTACTTCAGACACTTTGCATTGTATGACAAATTTGAGCCAATCCAGTCTATCACAGATCATGGGACCCCATTTTTTCGCCAATAGCTGAATTTTGCCAAATTATATTGTAACATTTTATGATCTTCTTAAAATATTTTTTTTAAATCAGACGTAAAGTGAAATCATATAACATTTTTATATACATTTACAGAACACAACTAATATAAATTGTTTAGAACTTATTTTTTTAATATAGAATGCCATTTTCAAAACTGAACTGAATTGGTTCTCACCCTGCATGTTTCTTATTTAAAAAAAAGCATATTTCTTTTCCATAGGCTATGGAATGAGAAATAAAATATCTGCTGCCAACAGAAAACATTTTCATTTAAATAATTAAAGAAAGAATGGTACTAAGACAAAAAATATAACACCTTTATAAGATATACTTTTAGATTTAAAACAAGAATGCTACAATCATCTTCATCAGTCATTGCTGGCAAAATTTACTTCAGCAAAACTGATATGCAGAAATGTCAGTTTGATCTGTATTTTATTTACTTGTAGCTTACTTTCCAGACAGGCCTCAAAAGCTCTGTTATGACTGTTATGATAATTAGGAATAATCAATTACTTGGTTACTATCCAGCACCACTATTTTATACTATTTTTTAAAAGCCCCTAAATTTAACCTGTTACACAATGAAATGGTTTCTTATGGCTTTTTATGCTATTAAAAGTGACATTGTTGTGCTCTCTGGATATGCTGGAAATAAAATGGCTTCAGTGTTTATTAAAGCTTCCAATTACATCATGCCTAGTCACTGCCAGAAAGGGAATAAGGCTCTCTAATGAAAGTGAAATGTCTTTTGCAGTCTCTTGGGGGTTATTTTCACTGAATCAGGCCGCAGATGTCAACATCCTCTTCTCCACTCCCAAATCTGCATCAGAAAAGACAAACCAGATAACAGTCATTTATTGCACATAAGCTTTGCTGTTCTCTCTCTTATAACAGTAGCACTTTATTTTACAGTCCTCTTTCCCATGTAAATACCATGTACTTATAGTTATTGCAATAACTGGGTAATAATTAGGTGCTAACCCTGAACCAACCCTTAAACATATGTACCCATGTAGTTACCTTACATTAAGCAGTATTTTCTTAGGTAAGTTCACTGTAAGTACACGTACTGTAAAATAAAGTGCAACAAAAATAATTAAGCTGCAATACTTGCTTGTATAACAGATTTGGCATTATTTTGACAGAAGACAGATGTAAAATGCTGCATTAATATAGTTTAATTTTCATTACAGAGGGGATTTGGAGGAATTAATACCCCCCCCCCCCCCCTTTAAAAAACATTTTTATTTAATTTATATCTTAACTGACCTCTTGATAGGACAATGATAGAAATGTGTTGAGCAATTATCATATAAATTAATAAAAAGAGCTTGTATGTAGAGCCACAGAAAAATTTGCGAGCCCTACAATATAGTTTTTGTCCAGGTTGTTGACTGAGAGGTACAAAAAAATCCTGTGACAGATGGCTGTCGTGACAAACATCACTGTGGGTTAAGCTCTCACAGGAATTGAAATGCCTGCTGCAGTGCTTTTCTCACGGATATCGATGTGAGCTCTCCTCCAATCCTGTCCTCTAGATTTGTACCAGGATGACATGGCATTTTTAGGAAAATGGAGTTTTCTGTCTAGCGCCCTGTTTCTCATAAGTTCCCAATGTCATCTTCAAAAGTTTGACTATACCTAATTAAGATTAAAATGGAAATGCCTAGGTGTTATGTAGTATGAACATTCATATTGCTTCAGTGCACTTTCATTATCATCACACAAGCAAATTATTTTAATGTGATGATAATGGAAGTGCATTAACCATCAGTGCGTAGCCAATGTTCGAAATAGCAAACAATTTTTGTAACATCCATCCTATGCCAATTTTCTGAATGACATGCTATATTTGCTAAAATGTGCCGTACACAACAAAACATACTGCAGAACACCATATCCCACAATGCAACGCTCTCCACGTTCTCTGTTTTTAGTCACTATCTTATTGGACTCAGAAATTTTAACAGAAAATTTCATTAAAAATGCAAATTAATTATATAATTATATTTATTTCCAAGATTATGAGTCCTCACATCATGTGATGAGATCATGTCATGTTACAATAATGTATCCCTCAGAAATAATTGATTCTGATAGGTCATATGTATTCAGTGTTCAATTATTTCTGAATAATAACCATTGATTGAGTGATTGTGTGTTTTTGTTCATCATGTCAGGGTTTATTTCGCAAAAATGAGTGAATGACTGTGCATTATCCCATACATGATGCCTACTGTTTCACTTACTATTTTTTAAAGTATGCAGTATACAGTGTATATTGCACAGTAATTAGCAAGCCAGCATTCCATTCTGAACATAGTAAAGAAGAATGAAGCTTATGAGGGGAAAAAAGAGAGAAAAGAAATGAACACACCTGAAGGAATGTAGGGGATGTCAATGTGGATTTGGGTCTGTTGCTGACCAAAGACTCCTGTGCTTCATCAGCAGTTACGCTGTGCTGAGATCATTCTTTGTCATGTCCTGACTCTAGGATGTAAAGCTGGGTCAGCATTTCGCCAGAGTTTGGTTTACACACAGTCAAGTCATGGCTCACTCTGCAATGGCCTTGAGTCTCCCTCAAAAGATTTACTCTGGGAGAAGCATTCCAACCCTTTTCTATTTCTTCTTTTAAGAAATAAAGCCACCCTTAGAAAGAAGCCATCACTGTTGCCATAGTGCCAAACTTCCTTGTAAACAATGAACTCTTTATACACAGTTCGCAAAGCAACACGGCTGCCAAGTTACAAAAAACAATCATGCCCCGACAAATAATCATCCACACATAAGCACAGCGTTCTTACATTAACATTTAAAAGATATAAATACAGAAAAATATTTCTTTAGATGAGATGATGGAAATGATCCAGCATCAGGAATAATGAATATTTAGATAAAACACTTGAGGGCATGACCATCAATATTGTTGCTGTAGTTTGGTGATGAGGCTAGCATGTAGGCTCAAGCACAACTTATTTCTAGACAGATGTGCATGGAAAGAGCAAATAAGTTGCAGTTGAAATGCTCACTTCTCAACTAAATTTGCTTTTAACTGAGCCTCCAGGGCCATCTTGTCAAAGGTGCGCATGTTTGTCTCTTCACGAACACGATCTCGCACATGGAAAGATGCACGGGCCACGGATCGGGCACTTTCCAACACTGCACGTTTTTCTCTGAAAATCTGTTCACTTTTTTCCAGTTTGCGCTCGATGGACTGCAATAACTCTAGCCGGCGCTGTTTTTCCTCTTCCTCTACACGTTGACGGTTAAGCCTCTGAAGTCTCTCTTTTTCCTGCCTGCTTTGCCCCGCACGTTGGGCCTTCTCCCGCGCCCGCTCTTCGGCTACTTGAGCGGCTTGTTGTGCTCGTCTTTCAGCTTCCCTAGCCTTTGCCTCCATCTGTTCCTTCTGCTGTTGCTCACGTAGCTCAGCGGCACGTCTTGCTTTCTGGATCTGCTTCTCTTCTCGCTTAGCTTTCTCCTTTAACTCTTGCCCACGTTTTTCTTGTATCTGCTCATAGTTCTCCAAAGACCTGTTTAACTTCTCATCGGCTGTTCTCCGTGCTTCTTCGCGCTCATCTGCTTCACGACGTGCAATCTCTTGGATAAGAGCTGCATGGCGCCTCTTCTCAGCACGGTTGAGTCCACGTCGTTCCTCTTGAATTTGGTGCTCTCGCTCCTGCCGCTTCAACTCAGCAATAGTCAGTTTCTCTTTGAGGAGCAGTTTCTCTTGCTCAAGAATGGCAGCTCGTTCCTCCTCCAGAGCTTTAAGGTTCTGTTCTTGTAATGCTTTCTTGTGTTTCTCCTCACGAGCAGCCTGTTGCATTTTCTGCAATCGGCTGCGTTCTTGTTGCTCTGCCAATTCCCTCCAACGCTCCTCACTTTCCACTGCTTGGCGAAGTTTGGCTTCCGCAGTCTCTCGCTCCTGCTGGTTAAGCCATCGCTGCCGGGTAGAAACTTGTGACTGCCATGCACGTTGGCACTGCTGCACAGCCCTCTGTTTCTCCCGCTCTTCACGTTCCCGTCTCAGCTCCTCTAGTCGCCGCTCACTGTCCCATTGCAGGTGTGCTACATAGCGTGTCTGGCTCATTATGTCCTCCTCTTGGTACCTGGCTAGCATTAATGCAGCAATCTTTCGGTCACGTTCTGGAACAGCTTTAAGTCCTCTGCGTTTCACCTCCTTCACAATGCGCTCCACTTTTTGCATAGTCTGTGGAGAGTGGCTAAGGTCTCCCAAGCTCAAACTGCGACCCATCAAGGAGTTAAAGGTTGCTAAAGTGCGGGCACGAGGGCTTGATGTCTTAGCCCAGTGATCTCTTGCCCCATCCCAGCTATAGGATGAAGAAGCGGATTCAGAGGAGGTACATGTGGTAGTGGTGGTGTTCGTTGTCGAAGCAGTCGAGGAACAAAACGTGTCACGTCTTCTTTGTAAAGACTCCAACGAGTGGCTTCTGCATCTAACCTTTGATTTGGAGATGACGTGTCCATTATGCTGTGCAAACATACTTGTGATGCCATTAGCAGGACTTTGGACAGCAGATTTTGACACTATTGGGGCAAGTGAAGTTGGTGTCCTTGGAAAAGAAGAAGGTTTTGGTATTGATCTGGGGAAGGTATTTGGAGCCTTTGTAGGAGTACTGTAAGTTTTTTTTGTGGCCTGACCTCCTGGAGCTGACTGAATTGATCGCTGGATTAATGAAGGTTTTGAACCTTGAGGTTTTCCCCCAGATTCTACTTCAAAGGACTTGGACTTTTTTGCAGAAGTTCCTTTAGGAGTAGTAGCAGAGTTCACTGGATTGGCTTTGGAGACAGGAGGACAGCTGGATGTGGACACCGTAGCACCCTGTCCTGAGCCCGCCGTCATGCTTTTAGGAGTAGTTGATGTAGATTGTTTTTTAGGTGCACCACTGCAGGTAGGTGCAAATTTGTGGGCTTGATTTGTTAAATTTTGATTGGTTTGTTGTGGCAATCCAGCATTTACAGTTTCTTGTGACTTCTCTGAAGCCAGCGGGCCACCATTATTGTTTAGAGCAGCCTGCAGAATTCGCCTCTTCTCTTCTCTGATAATCCGTTCTCTCTCCTCTCTGCAATGTCGGAGTTTAGCATGTCTATCCCTCTCATATATCTCAAACATTCCTGTGGCAACACGCATACTGCGGCCGGGTGCCTCACGGGCAAAATCAGACAGTGGACGAGGCAGAAGTTCCACAGGTTTCACTCCACACCGTGCACATGCCTCGAGAGAGCGAGGGCTTGTCAGTACATACCGACTGCCTTCTGCAGCTGGCGAGTCAAAATTGTAAAGGTCCAGATGTAGTTTTTGCTCTTCTGGTTGACTGTTTTGCTGCTGGCATGGTTCTTGAGAGCTCGGTACAGGTTCAATAGTGGGCTCTGTGTGTGGACTGGAATCCACCGTAACATCTTTCTCTCTATCATCACCTGGTTCAGGTATAAATGGTGCTTCAGAGGCAGCAGCTGGACTTTCAAACTGGGCCCCTCTGAATTTACCCTGGTCATCAGGTTCCAATGGGTCCACCATGGTTCACTTTAAAAAGAAGTAGACAAAAAAAAAATGAACTCTATAGTGTTTCAATAGCAGTACTGGACAACCCGCACTCAGATTTTCTAGAGTGGAATCAGAGGGATTATTATGTTCTGTCTAGAGATCATGGCTTAAGAGTGCTATCTAAGGTTGAGGGACGCCACAAAGCTTGCACATGCATGCATATTTTTTACGCTCTGCTTCTGTGTGTGATGACGGTTCCTGCCTCAGGGTAATTAAATAAGGTTACATGCATGCTGGGCAATATTAAAGAACTCATGCAGTTGCTATTTTTGGAGTCTGTGATTCAGATGCAATCATGCATGTATGTAAAACCATTTCAATATGTCTCATGTCCATCTATCTATCTATCTATCTATCTATCTATCTATCTATCTATCTATCTATCTATCTATCTATCTATCTATCCATCTTATCTATCTGCCTCTAAACCTCATTAACAGTTAGAATTCTCACAATTTTGTTATTTTTTAATGTCACATATATATATATATATATATATATATATATATATATATATATATATATATATATATATTTGCATGCAAATTATGTCTTGTTTCGTTCACTCCTTCACATTAGTGACACTGAGCCTGTGTGTATATCGCAAACCTCGATAATCAGCCTAGTTTTATAGGCCCTAAAAAGACAGATGTTGTTTGTAGAGTAAAGAAACGCTGATTTTGAAGAAGACATACTGCATAAGCACGACTCGTCTACAAGCACAAATGCACGCAGCATCTCATTTCTTAGACGGTTTCCAGAGCAGATGTTTTGATTTTACGTACAGTATGCTGTTCCCATCACGTCAAGCGCAATAATATCTGAATACGCTAGAAATCACTTAGCCACAAGAACACAGCGCATACTGCAAACATATCACAGTAATAACAACGAGTCTTACCGCTATCAGGGCCCACTCATTCAGAAAGAATCGAGTTGCTGATATTTCCTCTCTTCCTCATCAAATGAGATTTTGTGGTCGGTTCTCGTCTCGTTCTTTCCTTCAGCAGTCAGTCTCCACCTGCTGTTTGACACTCTCATCCTTGGCCGTGAAGCATCCGTGCTCCGCCTCCGTGTGACTGCGCTCTAAAAATATCGTAAATACTCAGCCCTTTGTCCCCCCATTTTATGACCATGTGAACGGAGAATGAGCGATTCTGCGATGCTGTCAAGATAAATATGCTGAAGGACGGCCATGCGTTATTTTATTTTTGCATATCGTTGTTGTAGACACTTTAGATCCTGACTTTAAAAGGATATGGGCTAGTAGATGTATCCTGTTTAAACAACATATATAGTAAGAATAATAATACTTTATTATTATTATTATTATTATTATTATTATTATTATTATTATTATTATTATTAAACCAACTCCATTTTCCAAACGCTACTTCACAGGAATCCGGCAGTGAAAGAAAGGGGGTTCTGACATTATTTCATGCTGTAACAGGTATATGTATACACTAGAGGGCGTACTATGCCCAAATATAATGTGGCTCTTTTGTCTGCCCAAAAGTTTCCATATAACTTTTGTATTAATTTTGAACAGCATCTGCGTTGTTTTATTGTGTAAAACCTAACAAATAATTTGTGAAATGTTTTGCTTGACAGTAAAATGCTGGTTGGTTATAAAGTGTAGTCCTATCTAATGCAATTGCATTCATACTTATCAAGTAGGCTGCATCTTTATTGTTTAAAAACAATTGGACACTGTAAAAGATCTTTGCTGGGAGGTTGGCAAGGAGTTATTTATTTACAGCTTTTTCTCTTTCATAGGTATACATCTCTTGGTCACGATTTACAATGCATTTACTTAACGCATTTAGTTAATGCATTAACTAAAAACTAACAATGAGCAATGTAGTGTATATTTTGCAGCATTAACTAATTACTAAATACTGTAGTAGTATTGTTCTTTGTTAGTCCTGTTGATTAATCTACTTATATTAACAACAAATGTTGACAAAGGAAACCTTATTGTAAAGGTGTTGTATAGCAAACTCTTTAATAGATAGACGATGAAAGCCAGTGCTATGCTGGCCAGATAACACACTAACACCTGCTGGGCATAGAGCAGGGGAAAGCTGAGAAATCAAACAGAGATGGATGAAGTGAAGATTATTAGTGGTTGCTCTCTCTCTCTCTCTCTCTCTCTCTCTCTCTCTCTCTCTCTCTCTCTCTCTCTCTCTCTCTCTCTCTCTCTCTCTCTCTCTCTCTCTCTCTCCGCTCTCTTTAGAAATTACACAAACACAATTGATAATACAAAAAACTATAACAGTCAGCTTAAAGTGGCTGTATATATATATATATATATATATATATATAGAGAGAGAGAGAGAGAGAGAGAGAGAGAGAGAGAGACAAGATGCCAAATTCTGACTCTACCATCTGAATGTCTCAACAGAAATCGAGACTCATCAGACCAGGCAACATTTTTCCAGTCTTCAACTGTCCAACTGTTTTGACCTCTAGCATCAAAAAGGCATTTTCGCCCACCGGACTGCCGCATACTGCATGTTTTTTTACCATTCTTTGTAAACCCTAGAAATGGTTGTGCGTGAGAATACCAGTAACTGAGCAGATTGTGAAAAACTCAGACCGACCCGTCACCAACGTTGGCACCAACAACCATGCCACGCTCAAAATTGCTTAAATCACCTTTCTTTCCCATTCTGACATTCAGTTTGGAGTTCAGGAGATCACACCCCTAAATGCATTGAAGCAACTGCCATGTGATTGGTTGATTAGATAATTGCATTAATGAGAAATTGACCAGGTGTTCCTAATAATCCTTTAAGTGAGTGTATATATATAGGGGACTGGCAATAGGGGATAGCCTATACACTGGTCATAATCTGGCTGACTCCCCAAATTTTTTAAACATGTTTCAAAATTATCGGGAGGGAGGGAGGTGCTCGTAAGGCACTTGGTTCGGTATATATAATTCCTCTCACACAACACAATCCGAAACCTTACGAACATCAAACATTTCCACTCGATTTCTCCTGAGAGAAATACTCGTATGAGAGTAACAATCGTATAGTAAATGCCTGGCTTTACTCACTTCAGTTTAACGTTTAAGCTACACATACACAATACAATTTTTGCTGTTGTATGTTTTTTTTTATCACGAGAGAAATCGAGTGGAAATTATTGATAGTCGTATGGTTTACTCTTTGAAATCTTGCAACTGGGAACAATATATGTCGAGACCATTATGGTTAAAAGTTTGCTAAGAAGTATTTCCTACTAAAGCAAGATAGTATTTGACTCTGGTAAGTATCCATAGCAAACTGGTGGCCTTGGACAGCAACATGCCTGGTGCAATATGGGAGTTTTCCCACCTATTTGGCTAAAGGGAAGACAACAGTCTATTTTGCCAGCATTTTGTTTAGAAAGTATGAATGAAACCTTGACAGACTGATTATGAGATTCATCCAACAATAGCAAATAATTGCATTATCGCTTGTGCTTAATGAAATTTAAAAACAAACAGGATGTGCTTTAATTCCGGGGTGTCTGATGCAACTTTTCATGAAATAGGATTAGATAACAGGAGGGGGGTCTGTGGTGGTGACCCACTAAACTTTTGACCCAGGGTAAGAACAGTGCGAGTTTAATTGGCCCCGTCCATGGACTCCATCACAAAAGATGTGAGCACGGGGTGACATCAGGGAACTTGCAGGCTGCCTTGTCATTTGAGGGCATGAGATCTGAAAGTGGGGTGGTGTGGGGAGTTTATGGGAAATATAGTCATTGCACAGTTCACTGTTCACAATGGTATGTGCTGGGGGTCACAGAGAGGTGAGTTGCATGGTATAGTGATGAAACTGGTTAGGGTTAGCGGATGGAGACATAGCATGTGGAAAAGTTTCTATGCCTTAAGACACAACAGGTTTTTTTTTTCTCTTTTTTCATCTGGATTGCATTTCAGTTATGAGCACTATTAGCAGTACTATTAGCTGACTGAATGACATCTCCTTCATGAACCATGTTGTCTAAATTGCTGCTAGCAAATAGTGGAACATAGAAACTTGACAGTGTAATGGTGTGGTTTTGTAGAATCATTATGTTTAAACTTTGATTACTGTATATATAAATGGAGAGAACAAGTATTTCATACACTGCCGATTTTGCAGGTTTGCCCACTAACAAAGCATGTAGAAGTCTGTAATTTGTATCATAGTTACTCTTCAACTGTGAGTGATGGAATCTAAAACCAAAATCCAGAAAATCACATTGTATGATTTTTTAGTAATTAATTTACATTTTATTGAATGACATAAGTATTTGATACATCAAAAAAGCAGAACTTAATATTTGTTACAGAAACCTTTGTTTGCAATTACAGAGATCATACATTTCCTGTAGTTCTTGACCAGGTTTGCACACACTGCAGCAGGGATTTTGTCCCACTCCCCATACAGACCTTCTCCAGATTCTTCAGGTTTTGTGGCTGTCGCTGGACATTACGGACTTTCAGCTCCCTCCAAAGATTTTCTATTGGGTTCAGGTCTAGAGACTGGCTAGGCCACTCCCGGACCTTGAGATGCTTCTTACAGAGCCACTCCTTGGTTGCTCTGTCTGTATGTTTCGGGTCGTTGTCACGCTTCTTCAATGCTCTTACTGAGGGAAGGAGGTTGTTGGCCAAGATCTTGTGATACATGGCCCCATCCATCCTCCCCTAAATATGGTGCAGTCGTCCTGTCCCCTTTGCAGAAAAGCATCCCCAAAGAATGATGTTTCCACCTCCATACTTCACAGTTGGGATGGTGTTCTTGGGGTTGTACTCATCCTTCTTCTTCCTCCAAACACCGCGAGTGGAGTTTAGACCAAAAAGCTCTATTTTTGTCTCATCAGACCACATGACCTTCTCCTATTCCTCCTCTGGATCATCCAGATTGTCACTGGCAAACTCAAGACGGGCCTGGACATGCGCTGGATTGAGCAGGGGGACCTTGCGTGCACTTTTAGTCCATGACGGCGTAGTGTGTTACTAATGGTTTTCTTTGAGACTGTGGTCCTAGCTCTCTGCTGTGTAGTTCTGGGCTGATCCCTCACCTTCCTCATCATCATTGATGCCCCACAAGGTGAGATCTTGCATGATGCCCCAGACCGAGGGAGATTGACCGTCATCTTAAACTTCTTCCAGTTTCTAATAATTGCGCGAACAGTTCTGGCCTTCTTACCAAGCTGCTTGCCTATTGTCCTGTAGCCCATTCCAGCCTTGTGCAGGTCTACAATTGTATCCCTGATACCCTTACACAGCTCTCTGGTCTTGGCCATTGTGGAGAGGTTGGTCTGTTTGATTGAGTGTGTGGACAGGTGTCTTTTATACAGGTAGCGAGTTCAAACAGGTGCAGTTAATACAGGTAATGAGTGGAGAACAGGAGGGGCTTCTTAAAGAAAAACTAACAGGTCTGTGAGAGCCGGAATTCTTAAATGTTTTTTTTTTTTTTAATGAGAAATGCTGAGTATCGGACCACAACATACTTGTAGCCAATCCGCAGTAGGGGGCATATCCACTCATGATGGGGGAGGAGAGAGAGTGAACAAAAGGCAGATTTTAACTTAAGAAAGACTGTAGAAAGAGAGGTGGCTGGGAGACATTACTAAAGAGGAAAGGTCAGGAAAATGTGAAAATATGTCCAGTGCTGGACAGACCTAAGCAGGAAGGCCTGAAAATATATGCCAAGGTTGCGATGTTTCTGCTCCATGTGTGAGTAATATTGGTTTAACTGTGTTTCACAGAACCAAGATATGCAGTTTTTTTTTTGTACAGTTTTGATTGCCATTGTTTGTCTGGAGCTGGTGTGCTGCTGGCTACTAACAATAAATGCTTCCCATACTTTTGTGTACAGTATGTTCAGTTTTTGTTCTTCCTTGTTGTTCGTTCGTCATCTTTGCTTTATTGTTCATAAAGCATTATTTTTTCATCACTTCAGATATGATAAAGAGACATTGCATGTTTGTGCATTTTTGGGTGGGGTCATAAAGGGAGGGGTGTGATTGTTTAGGCTGATTTCAAATATCAACAGTGTTTCTCCGAAATCGCTTACTGCACCTTTAATTTCTCTCAAATTCTGATTATTGGATTTTAGAATTGGTGCGTTGTGGATGGATAAAAGGCTTTGCTCTATACAGTATATGAAATGATACACACTATAAGACATATTTCTTTTATTTGGTATACATATGAAATCTGTTACTATATTAAAGCATGATATCTTTCCTCAGGACTTTGCTCTGGATAAAAGGTAACCAGCGAACTCCAGCTGTTCACACAGTAGAAAGTCATCTGCAGTTGGATAATTCTTTGTAGAAGGCAGCTTATTGGAATTTTTGAGTGTTTTGATGTATCTAAAAGGACTATGCTACCTTCAGATAATCATCTATGCTTTTAGGTATATTTTGTCTAAATACCAGTATAGGAACCCAAGCTGCCCCCTCCTCATTTTACAATAAATCTGTTTGAACGATGGCATGATAAACAATAAACTAGCATGCAGGTGCACTGCACAGTTCTTCCATGACTCTCTTGTGTTGAATCTTATGTGGCAAGAACATGTTTGGAACATATTTCAAGTAATAATAATAATAATAATAAATAACTAAATAATGAAGCAAATTATTTCTGACAACTTCTTGTTACTGTAGTACAAAAATAATAATATATTTCAATTGTAAAGTATTTATACACTATGCTATTCAAAAGTGTTCAAATGTTTTTCAAAGAAGTCTCTTATTTTTACCAAGGCTGCATTTATTTGAACAAAAATACTGCAACAACAGTAATATTGCTAAACGTAATTGCAATATAAAATGACATTTTTCCGCTTCAATATATTTTAAAATGTAATTTATTCCTGTCAGTGGCATCATTCTAATATGCTGATTTGGTGGTGAAGAAACATTTCTAATTATTGTGTTGAAAAGTTTTTTCTTCATATTTTTGTTATTAAAGGATTCTTTGATTAATAGAATGTTAAAAAGAACAGCATTTATTTGATATAGAAAACATATGTAACATTTTAAATGTCTGTACTATCACTTTTGATCAAATTAACGTGTCCTTAATTAATTTTAGTATTAATTATTAAGTATTAATTTCTTTACAACAATAGCATATATAATATCATGGTAGTAGTTGTACTGCCATTAATCTATTAGTAGTTGACAATAATTTTGAAAAGTCAACATATTCTATGGTGCGACATGCTTCATGAAATTGGTAAAATTTTAGCTTTTTTTTCCAATTCTTTTAGGCATATTATGTATTATTTTTAATTACTATGCACCTTTTATGCTTTGTGAGAATGCATGTGATATTTTTACTTGTTACATATACTTACCACAGTAATTAGATAACAAACAGTAAGTTATACATAATTACATGCAACTAAACCTCAGCCAAACCCCAATCCTACCCTGACCCTATAGTAAGCACATGCTGAAAATTAATACTACTCAGTACTTAAATTTATAATTACACAGCAACAGTGACAACTTAAAATAAAGGGTTACACTCTATTTTAAGGTATCAGTATTACAGTATGATAATACATTTAATTACAGAGTAATAATAATTAACTCTATGCATTTACTATAGGGTTAGGGTTAGGATGAGGCTTTGGTTTAGGGTTAGTTGCATGCAATTATGCATAATTTCTAGTTATTACTATAGTAACTACATGTAACATGTGTAACAATGACACTGTAAAATAAAGTTCTTCCAAATATAACATTTCTTTCTTTCTTACTCGTTAATGTAGGTATAGGAAAAAAAATACTTTAGGCCACAAACACACAGAATCGACTACCTCCAGCCTTAGGACCCAGCGTCCACCTGGCAGGCCTGTCCTTGCGAAGACCGGGACCTCTGAATGCCCCCAGTTCACATTTCTAGCTTGGTTTTGCCAACAGCAAGGGCCACGCTTTGCTGACATTTTGACAACTCTGCGCTCTCGACCCCTTGCTCTTTCCCCCCCTCCTCCACTGGGCTGGCACAGAGGGAGTGAATCGCCCCTCTCACCGGTGGGGTGAAGGTCCCTGGGACCAAGCTGTTAATTCAATCAGGAGAGTGGTATGCTCAATTAGGCACTCATAAGGGCCCAGGAAGGGTCTGGGGCCCCAGAAGAGGGCAGGCAGCCCTACCCTTGAGAGCCATTAATTGTAGATGACAGTGTGTAAACACTTGGGTGAATAGGAGGTGCAGGTGTTGGACACACCACTCGTTGGACACTGTCTCAATGGTTCTTTTCACACCCCGTTTTCCTCTGAACATTCTCTTTTTTGTCTCAATCACTCTTATGTCTGTTACTCAGTACTTAATTGTGTAATTACACTGTATAACAAGGACACCTTAAAATAAAGTTTAACGTAAAGCCATTATGCCACAGATGCTGTCGACTGAGCTTAACTTGTACAGAACATGGAATATTCCTTTAATATACATTATATACAATCTCTCTTTTTTTTGTCTCTCAATTACTCTTTGTCCATCAGATGAGGTGGTCGAAGAATAAATTGAGCAGCTTGACGTTTATGATTTGGATTAATATGTGCGTGTGTCCTGGTATCTCCTAGGTTATGGGGGAATTGTTTTGTTTCTCATTAGGAAAATATCTTATAAATCAAATCAAATTATGATTTTTTGAAAATATAAAAATGCAAAATGTTTACTGTGAGGTTTGTGTTTAGGGGGAGGGATAAGGGATAGAATGTACACTTTGAACAGTGTAAAAATCGTGTGTGTGTGTGTGTGTGTGTGTGTGTTCTTAGAAACCCTATCTTGTGGGGTACAAAATGTCCCTGCAAAGATGGTAATATTCGAAATCCTTGTCTTTGGGGACATTTTTTGCTCCCCATGAGGAACAGCTTATAAATAATATGTGGTGTTTTCTGAAAATGCAGAACGTTTTCTGTGATGGGTAGGGGTATGGGTGTGTAGGGGGGGGTTGAGAGGTATAGACCTCAAATGTGTAAAAAGTAATAATAAAAAAAAAAATGTCAGTGACTGGACCATTTGAACTCTTTGGCCCGACTCAGAATCATGTGACTCCTCCAGATACGGGAGCTTGTGAAAACTGCAGCCAGTACATGTAAAAGACACGGAATTCAACAAATTAAAGCCAGATGAGGGACTTTAAAGTGAAAGGGCTCTGCATCTGACCTAACATTCTCTTGTTTGAAGTCCTCTCTCTGTCCATCTCTTTTCTTCATTCTTCCACGATTAAGTCAATAAGGCATTTGTGAGAAATCGGGACAAAGATGTATTGAGCAATCCAGATTTCAGATCTGAAATGTCTTGTTATACGAGTCCATACACTCATGATGCTTCACCTTAAAGTATTAAGTGATGAGGAATACACATACACACACACACTCTTGAACATTTATATTTATGAGGACATTCACTGACACAATGCAATCTTTAGCTCCTTACCCTAACCTACCCATTACAACCAAGTGCCTAACCCAAACCCCTGCCATAAAACTTATTCCTAAAACCAAGCCTTGACCCTCAAACAGGCCTTTTGGAGGATCAGCCAAAATGTCCTCATTTTACTCTCTTTGTCCTCACTCCAATGGTCTAAAACTCAAACTGGTGCTCACTAATAAATAGTTGTAAATACAATTTGTAGGCCATTATTGATTCCAAATTTCATGACAAAATTAAAGTAGTAACGTAATCCATTAGATTACACGTTTTTAGGTATTACAATGACTACTTTTTGATTACTTTTAGATTACTTTGGCCTAACTTGTTTACCACATTTAATTGAATAGGATAGTATTGTGCCATATTTATATAAAAATTCAAAGAGAAAGAAAACATATTGCATTCTTTGTTATCAACAACATGAGGTGCATTGAACTTCAAGGTTTGCCAGGCTGGGGTTTGTGACAGAACTGCAGAAGGTTTGTGAGTTTAAATGAAAATCTAATAATTAAATAAATCATAAAACAGTTGTAATCCAGAGTACATGTAATCAGTTACAGCAATGAGTACACACACCGGTAGGAATACCGTCGGATCTCAAATACTTGTCAATTCAGATTACACTGAAATTAAATGGAGACTTCTGCTTCTTTGTCTCCTGACAAAAAGAACACGTTGTCATCTCTACAGTTTCAGGACAGATTTTCTACTTTACAATAAGGTTTCATTAGTTAACATTAGTTAACTACTTTAGTTAAAATGAACTTAGAATGAACACAATTTCTACAGCATTTATTAATCTTAGTTAATGGTAATTTCAACATTTACTCATACATTATTAAAATCAAAAGTTGTATTTGTTGACAGTTAATACACTGCGAACTAACATGAACATTTTTATTATCTAACATTGATGCAGATCAATGTACCAAATGTATTGCTCATTGTTAATTCATGTTAGTTGATCGTAATTTACACTTATTTTAAAGTGTTACTAATATGCAATCAGAATTCTAGGATTTCAGTATTTCTCATTAAATTCATCCAATAATAAATAATCTTAGTCTTCACTAGGCACATTAATTGGTTAAACTTTAGTTTAAGGTGACTTTGGGCTAACTATTAACTAGGCCGACATGTACTTACTGTGGAGAGTAGTTTAGGCTTTGGGGTTTGGTTTAGGGTTAGTTGTTTGCAATTAAGCATAATTTATAGTTAGTAAGCAAAAGTCTATGCCACCTTAAAAGTATTACCTATTAATTTTCTCTAAAATTACAGGAATTTTACAGGTTAACCTCAACCGAGAAAATTTGTGGAGTACTGTTCATTACCACAAAAAGAATATCCACGAATCCCTTCTATGAAAAAAATGTTGCTTATATTGGAAGTCAGAGAATCCGTAAAATTTAAAATATTCATAGTTTTCAAAGTATAGCCATGAAGGGTTCTATGTAAAGGTCTATCCAATTGAATAATTCTATTGAAATTACAATTTAAACAGCAATAACAGCATGAAGTGATGAGAATACTTTTTCTGTGCAAAAACGAAACAAAAATAACTTTATTCAAAAAATCTGTCTCTTACGCTATTTACATTGCAGAGCTTCCGTGTTTATATCAGGACACCAGCTCAGTATTGGGGAGAGACTATGGAGTTGATTCCTGCCAATATTCTGCGCAAGATCATATTTTGAGTGTGCAAAAGGGCATTTTGCGCGCGCGTGAACTGAGTTGAGGGGAAATCTTCGTCTCGCAAATAAAAAAGTATTTAGAGTGAACGAAAATCAGTTTTGCATTTAAAAGAAGTTTATTTGAATGTGCGCAGGTGTTCTCTTTCGCACGTGCAAGGTTTCAGTTCCCCGCTCTCCTAATATCTGCCCTGCGTGCTCACTAAGCGCCAACCGCTCACCTGCTCAACCCAAACCAGCGTTACAATGTGCCAATAGACTGCTAAATTCTGATTGGCTGGCTTGACAACTAATCACAAGACTCCCAGCATTACAGACAGCGCAAGAGGAAAAATACATAGTTCAAGAAACGTTTGTTCAATGGCTTGAACACTATCAAAGTTCCTTTAAGACTGTATAGAAAGTCTTTGACACTCTTCATTTTAAAGTTCAAATGTCTACCGCTCGATGATAAGACATAAGTGGCTTATTTTTAATCAACAACAAATCGTATTATTACAAAATGGCATGTCCCAGTGTTTCCTACACCTCAACTGACTAGTAAACTAATTCTAACTTTTTACTAAACTGCAAGTTATGAAATCAGTGGAAATTAAAAGTGACTGAGCTGGAGCCTCTAATGTTACATGTTTTCAAATATGAAGGTGAACAGATTTTAATAATATTAATACTAACAATAATAGTAATAAATGATTTAATTGTAATAAAACGATAATGACAATATTCATTATTATTATTATTATTATTAAAATCTTTAAGTATAAAATATTTTCCCCCTTTTTATCGTTTTTAAATTATTTTTACAGTGTAATATTAAGGTTGAACCACTGTAGTCACGTTGACTATTTTAACGATGTCTTTATTACTTTTCTGGACCTTGAATGTGGTAATTGCTTTCAATGGAGGATAAAAAACCTCTGTTCCAAAGATTAACAAAAGGTCTTACGGGTGTGGAACGACATGAGGGCAAGTTATTAATGACAGAACTTTCATTTTTTGGGTGAACTAATCCTTTAAGTACAAGTACTTTTTTTTTAAATTACATGCTTGACATTTCAGCTTTTAAAACAGCCTCCAGAATTTGCCCTGTTTACTTACATTGTAAGAGCTTTTACTCTTTTTTTTTTTTTTTGAAGAAACAACAGAGACTTACATATTTGAACTCCATTTAGAATTTCCTTGAGCCACTCATATTGAAACCATGCATTTAAAAAAGAAATAAGTGCATCTATAGACAATAAAACATTTCATGGATTAATTAGACATCTGGTGAGGATCCGTACACCTTAAACAAGACAATTGCTGTCAAAGACATTAGCTGAAGGAATCTCTCAGGACTGAAACTTTAACTTCTCTGAAAGCTGGTAAAACCACAATAAAGCTGGGTCCAGATGTCTAATTATAAAAGCTGTAAATGGGTTTAACAGCAGTTAGAACTACACAATTTAAAGTACAAAGGTATTAAGGACACTTAACATGAAGCGGGCCTGTCATGGTTATCTTAGACATCATAATAACATAAGGGTGGGGGAAGAGACCTCTCCTCGGTACTGATGTGTTGATTAAAGCCACAAAATGTGCATAGCCTGGCAATAATTGTGTTTGAGTCGGCAGGGTGCCCGCTGGTTTGGGCTGGCTGGTCTTGTCTACAGACACCTGCTAATTTTCTGTCGGCTTTGCTTGCTATAAACAGACAGTGAACCGCCATTGAGGATCTGTGGAAAGGGTCGGTGTGATAATTGGGCAGCACAGTCCTTTTCAGCTTGTTCGCCCTCTCCTTTCTCTCTGCCCCTTGTCAAACATTTGTTTCAAGTCCAGCCAAGTGACAACAGCCGTCTGTGTTGGTCAACGTTTCTCTAACAACAATTTTTTTTCACACGCCAGAAAGCGGCTTTGTTTTGTATGAGGACATGGTTAAAGGAGCGGGCAGGAGGAAAGTGGATACAGGACATAAAGTGATCTCGTTAACATTCCATTAGACACTCCTGTCCCCCCTCGCCTCTCCCCTCCCCCAGGAGAACTTCACACAGTCCCAGCCAGCCAGAGACCAGCTGACACTGTGTGGAACATGGCATAACCGAGCCCCAAGGGGAGAGATCCCAATAGAAAAGTAATGGCAGATCAAGGTACATCCCACATCATTGATAGCAGTACCGCATGGAGGCAGACCTGAGCTTTGCTTGCCAGAGCTTTGCCTCTCTCTCTCTCTCCTTTTCTCCTTAAAATGCAATTTTAATTGAATACGGTAGAACTGAATTACTGGATTTATTAAATTATAGGACTAGTATATATAATTGGTTTATTTTTTTAATTTTATTTGAAATAGTAATATTTGTTTTAATATTAATATACATTTATATTATTTTATATATACATTAATAATATATTAATATTTCAAATAATAATAATCATATATATATGATTTATTTTTGAAAAAAATATATATATAATCATTAAATAAAACATTATATATAATGTTTTATTAAATATATTTGAAATATTAATATTGCATATATATTTGTATATTTATTTTTATTTGAATTATTAATATTTATAAAATGCATTTAATTTTTATTCAATTTTTTTTATTTCATACTAATTACTATTACTAATTACTAAATAATTCTTACATCTTAAGAATGATTGAAAATGGTAAAATGTGATGTGATACACATTCATGTTAGCTAAAAAAATAATAATTGTAAGATAAATATTATTAATAAAAAATGCACCATTGTTGGATTAAGGTGTCACAATATTTCTAATCACTTGATTAGACTTTTTTTTCTTTGAAATAACACCATCTGACGTTAAACATCCACAACATATCAATATTTAAGACATAATATAAGCTTGTATTCGCGAATACGTGAACAACGCAACAAAGCAATTATTGAAGGAGGCCGAGTAAACATATGTGACAACTTGCCACATGTGTTTAAAGAGTTTTGTAGTATTATTATTTTTAATATGTGGTATATATCATAATAAAAAAGTAATATAAATCTCTTTAACGCTGATTGAAAAAACATGAAAAGAAATAAGTCGTAAAATGTTGCGTAGGACAGTCGAGTCAAAGAAAACCGTAAAGAGCTTTGTGCGTCATTACTCTTGCTGTAACCAAGCGGACTGATGATTAATCCGCGGACTTTTGCACCCCCCACCCCGCCTAACTGCGCTGTCACTGGACCTTCCCACTGTCAATCACGCCAAGCAATCCCACCTCCTGAGGTTTTAAACGCGTCCCAAAGTGTAAGACAATCTATTCAACCTGTAACTCTGGAAAGGACAGTACATCCCACGCAGTGGAAAGAGTGCATCACCACGACCATCATCATCTTGTCTGCGTACTCTCTGGCACTATGAAAACGCAAGGAGAAACTCGTTGAGGACCAATTTATTTCGGAACAAACGTTTGGAATTTCCTGCAACTTTGGGACCTTTGCTTATTCTTAAGTTAATCTTGTCCGTAGGCTGTCAGTTGTCTTAATACTCCAACGTCCGACAGAATGTATTGCCGCAATCTGGTCCTTTTTGTATTTTTGTGTTCCCACTCTCTACTGATGATGATGTGCCTGCCACCAGCCTCAGCGCAGAAGTCCAGTGGTCCCCGGGTAAGTCCGTGCGTAACGCCGCTCTCCGCCTCCTGTGTGTTCGCGCACATTTACGCATTTATCATTCTGATAGTGAGTCATTTAAAGCTGTCAGTGTGACACGTAATTTGTTTATACCGTATCAATGTCACTTCATTACGATACAATAATAATGCAAGATTTCAAGTCAAGTGATTCTATGTATGAAGATTGCCATTAAATCAAAGTGTCACCGCATCCTACTCACAATATAGTTTTGCTCTAACTTGTTAGTGATATACATCTTAGTTTTAGGAAGGATGAACTATATGCAGAATAAACCAGTGCATCTTTTTGTTGCCTTATACAGTGACACTGACTTAAAGTATATAGCATTGCATTCTCAATATCAGGGTTTTCTGACATAATACTTCTTAGAAGTATTAACGAAACATTCTAGAGTGCATAATAACCCAACGTCAGAGCATCTTTTAGTGATTCAGCTGAATAGTTGGGTTTTGCTTGCTGAGGCACATTGTCAGTGAGACTTGAGTACACCCATTGACCTTTTGTCATAAAGGTCTTTTGCTTCCTGTGCACCCCTCTGTGCCCATAGAAAAGAGGACCATTGCCTTTCCAATGCAGCATTTCATACGAGTTCAACAAAGACAACTGTGTGGAGTATTTCTTTCTGCAGCTGAATCACGTTGCAGATTTGAATAGTAGAGCTATATGATGTCTTTAAAAAATTATCCTCCCAAAAAATGCTAATGCCTCTGTCGGGATTACTATAAGTCTGTAAGTTTGTGTCAAGGTGATGAGCTGTTGACCTTAACATCCTTTCTTGTTTTAGGATTAGTAACGTTTAAAAAAAAAAAAAAGAAGAAGACAAGTAAAGGAACTTGCATTCGTGATTAATGACACTAACCGGTCAAGGCATGAAAACCTGCCCCAGAAATCAAATTGCCGCAGCATTCTTTTATGTCCTCAAGTATTTGAGCAATTCAGACAGAAGAATGGTTTGTCAAGATTGCCGCAGAGCTCTTGTGGTAAATGTCCATTCAGTTGTGCACTGAGACCATTGAGATTGACCATTGAGAGTGAAAGTGAGCACAAATCAGAAAGAGAGCAGACGAGAGAAATTTGTGGATGCTGCTGAGGTATTATAATACTTGTGGTTGGAAGGGGGGGGGGGGGGGCACACACACACACGCACACACACAAACACACACACTCAAACGCAAATCTAAAAACACACCACATGTGTGTGCGTAACTCCAAAAGTGAACAGATTCATTTCTTAAAGAATTGTTTTCCTGAGAAGATTCTGCAAGGTACAAAAACATCACATTTTTGTCTTCAGGAAATATTTTCCGAACCAGTTAATCTGCAATGGAACACATTGGACCTCACTGAGATGTATAACTAGGTTTTCAAAGCATATCAAAGTAAATTCCTTGGGAATTCAACTAACTCACATCACACACATTAATAGCCTTGCATCTAAATTTCTTTTTTAATTATGGATAACAACCAATTATGCATTTTGATAACAGCACCAGAGTTTCTGCACGGTTATTGAAATAAATGAAGTTCTGAGTGATTAAATGGTGGTGCTTGTTATTAAGGGCTGTTTAGAACAATTAATCTTTGTTATTAATTACTTCTTTCCCTTGCATGATTTTGCCCCGTTTTCAGACTTATATCTCTTGTGATATCTGCTTACTTGATTTATTTTGCCAAGAATTCTACTGACTGAAATGTACTGTAATAGTAGTCATACAGAGTGTGTGTGTGTGTGTGTGTGCGTGCATGTACATGTGCTCAACAGCAGAAAACAGTGCAGAAATATCTCCACAGTGCTAAAATGTCCTTCATCATGCTCATCTAATCATTACAAGAGGCCAAAAAGGTTGTGTAAAAAAAGCTATTAAAAAAATCTGAAGTTAAATGCTTCAAAAGTTATACTCCCTTCTGTGCCTCATTTGTAAAATCTTATCTCTGAATGCTGTCAGCTCGAAGAACCCAAAGTTTCATGAGGAGTTATGGCTGCTCTGCTGGGCTGGAAGGTGTATTTGGGCCAATAACAGGATCAAGCTCTTTTCTGAAAGCCAATTGGGTGATTGGGTTTATATATAAAAAAGAAAAAAGAAAGTAAGAAAGGAAGCGTCCCTTGACAGTCGAGGGATTTTAGGTTTCCTTTTCCACATTTAACATGAATTTAGCACACTTTTCCAGTCACTGAAATTCGGAGCTCTTTGACCAAGCCAATTCTGACATGCCGCAGACTTAGAAGATAATATTTTCTGAGGATTTAATTCTGTCAACATGCAGTGATGCGTCTGCGATCAGTGAATATAACGACTGTCAGTAGGCATTGGTCTACTTGGGTTAAAGGCCTTTGGGTTAAAGTGTAATTTCTTTTCTGCTAGCATCACCAAATGGAATTTGCATAAATAATCATAAGTTTCCCCAACACTCTGCTCATCTGCCATTGGCTGAGCAAACATTTAGTCCTGTGACTCCGCCCCCTCTCTCACATGATTGGTTGAGTGTTTTTATAATGCCACAGTGAATCAACCTTTCGTAGAGTTATCAATCTGTATAAGGCTGGTTAAAGTATTTTAGCGTCGAACAAATTATGAACTTCACCTTTAATCTGGTCCTGTGCAAAGGTCACTGGGAACTTTCACTGTTATTTACTTGTCAACAGTCTGACAAACATGATGTTCGTGGTCGCTTGACATCAGCTGTTAAAAGGACAACACAGAAAAACGGAAATAAAACTTCAAAGTTTGAGTACCTCAATAGGAAACACGTTGTTAAAGTAGTTTAATGGTGAATTAAATCACATTATCAGTGTTAAAAATGGTGATGAGTTTGACTTTAGCATTGGGCTGACACGAACAGGGTAGTTTTATTATTAATAATATTACAAAGCACATTGTGCAAGGCCAAATAACCTTATTTAATAACCGTAAAATTAATTCAAATCTATATGATACAGATACAAATTATGATACTGAATTAAGTGATACAAGCTACTGAACCCAAAACGATCTGTGAATGTTTTGACTAATTGGTGTGATCTGTACAGTTTTCTTAAAGTACACACAGACTGAACCAGATTTGTATAGTGTATTATCGTGTGTTACTTCAGTACAAGTTGGTATTTCCCCATATATTTTTTCTATGTTTTTATTACATGAACAGCAAGAAAGACACACACAGCAAAAAGCAGAATTTTTTTTTTATTTATTGCAAAACATGGACTGTTGTCTGTCCGTCTGTCTATTTGTTTGTTTGACTCACTATTTTGACTAAATTCAGATGTAAAGCACATTTTAAGTTAACATTTTACAAGATTACAGTATAATAATATATTGTATTACCATGTAATGTTACAGTTACCAATAGTGCAGATCAGAAAGTAATCAGTACGTTCACATTCATTCCTTTTACTATAGTTCATACTATATAATTGGATAACAAAAATTTAAAGCAGTTAAAAGGATAGTTCACCCAAAAATGAAAATTCATTCTGACCCTAATCTTCTTGGCTACAAACATTGTTCCAAATTTCTTCCTTTGTGAGCAGCAGAACAAAGAAATCTATACACATTTGGAACAACTTGAGGAGGAGCAAATGATGACAGAATTTTCATTTTTGGGTGAACTATTCCTTTAAGGTTTTGGCAGACTTTAAACTGGTTAAATTGAATGCTTTTAATAGTCATTGGCAGATTTGTGGGTTAACTGAAGACTCTTTTATCGTTGAGTTTTTATGCTTTAAAGTTTTTTTCTTCCAACAACTTTCAAGAGAGCAATCATGATTCGTATAATAAATTTGCACTTTAATATTCCCTTCCCTTTGAAGTATGGACTTAATAGAGTGTGAACTTTTTCCAAAATGACAAAAACATAGTCTAATCTGTTTTCATTCAGTAGTTCAGTCAAAAGATACGACGTTAGCCTTCCCACAAAGTTCATTTCTCAGAAATGGCTATCCACACAAACAAATCATCATGGCATTCTGGTCAAGCTGCCCTGTAAAAATGAACCTAACCTAACATAACAGTGATTGAAAAACGGACACATGGAGGTGGCCTGGGAAAGCGGTGTATACAACATACCTGCTCGAGTACATCACTGAAACCTCGTAAAGTCATGTAAAGAACAAACACAGTGAGGCGAGAGCGAGTTCCATGCCAAGACAACATTCTCCCAGCTCCGCAGATGAGCGCCAAGCCTCCGGCCCCCCTCCTCTCTGCTTTTTTTATTGGAGCGGCCCACATCACACCCAATGACCCAATGATGCAGGTGTTAGTGTTGTGTGTGTTTGTGGATGTGAGAGAGAGAGCATTTATGGGAAACATGTATATGCAGGTTCTTATCTAAGTGTATTTCGAAAGAGTGATTGTTAGGTGTGTGTTGCACAAATACTCATTTGTATCTAATAGTCTAGAAAAGTAGTCCGTCAGCAGCTCATTGTTTAACTTGTACATAACTCATGATACACTGTACAACATCAGCAGGCTGTTCAA
The DNA here is from genome assembly GCA_037194245.1 of Opsariichthys bidens. Taxonomy (NCBI): domain Eukaryota; kingdom Metazoa; phylum Chordata; class Actinopteri; order Cypriniformes; family Xenocyprididae; genus Opsariichthys; species Opsariichthys bidens. The sequence goes on along the minus strand of CM074286.1, from coordinate 9,802,142 downwards.
CACTCTGTTGACATAGAGAAGGCCCACACAGCTGAGATGATGCGGGTGAGAAAGGAAAGCTTTCCGTTTCAATTCAAACAACTTGCACTGTCTTAAAAATCATGGCAGACTCACTATGTCCACTAAGGGTGTGTTCACATTTGGCAGGCTTGGTGAACTCTGATTAGTGAGATTGCTCTGTTAGTGCGGTTCACTTGAATAAATGTAAATGCATCATAGCATGGCACTAGCCCTACCGCTGAATAGTCCGCTTGCACGTAAACTCTGGCGCTATTTGACTGAAAAGCTATTCAAATAGCTTTTTTTGATGTCATTTTGACAAATTAAAAATGACATCAAATTTATTTGTCTGACGCTTTTCACAATACAGTGTTACAGAAGTCATACTTTTATGTGGATAATGATTTTACCATAGAACAAATTTTTGTGGTTAGGCAATATGATGATATATAGTATGATACAAGTGATCCTCTGCATTTAGATCTAGATCTCTTTATTTTAGTTATAATGTTGCCTATATAGCACATATACCAATGTGTGAGAAATATATGGCTAACATCGCTGATTTCAGGCAGAATTACTATATTGTTAACTTGTTCCTTAGAATGGTTGAAGTGATTTTTTACAGGATGAAAATGTGAATTAAAAGTGAAGAGAATATGTTTTAACCCCTTTTTACAAATCACATATTTTAGTAATCATCATAAATTAGGTATCATTCAAAGTCAGGATTCAGCCTGTGAAATGCTTTACCTTGGAAACAGCACTTTAAGTTTTCTTAGAGAGCTCCTCCCCTAGTGGGTGGTGTCAGGTTTCATAATACAATATTTTTTAGCTACTTTATAGTCAAAACCTTTTCTAATCTTGACAAAACACATATCGTCAGAAAGGTCTGAGTCTCATGGTTCCATATTTTCCAACTGTTTTGTGATAGAAGTGATATTTGGACAGAAATTGATCAATTTGCTACAGGAGAATGCATTAAAAAATAATTTAAAAAAAATCAATAGAATGTCGGTGACACCAGTGGCTATTTTTGGTAATGCGCCTTAACAAAATCTCATAGGAACTTAAATTTTTGTGGTAACAACTTTGAAACACAACTTGGTTAGGCATATGGCTTTCATTTTATAGCAATTTTAGAGTAAAATATATTTCATGAAATATAAATGTTATATATAATACAAATATTTAGTACAGTACTTTTGATTTACAGTCAATTTAAACTTCCATAACTTTTTCATACTCTAATTAATACTTTCAGCTATAATCTGCTGAGTGTCTTCTTTTAAACAAGACCAAATTTAGGTCTGTACTCCAAAGCATTCTTGAATTATAATCATTTAAGTTTGGATAGTGCATTTTCATGTCTATTCTCAAAAATGGGGGTGACAGCACCCTTGCCAAAATAGACTGGGATAGATGCATGATTGCAAAAAGCATGCAAAGTTTCAGAATGTAGGCCAGTTGAATAATTCACATTATATAATATAAACCTATAGTAAGTACATGTAGTAAATTATTATCACTTAGTATTCATTTGCGTAATAACACTGTAACAATGTCACCTTAAAATAAAGCATAACCAAAAAGCCTACAACACGTGTTAAGACATTTACAAGAGATTTTTCTACAGAAGTTCTTGTGGTGTCGGTCACATTAAAAATTCCAATACCAAGCCAAAAATATGTACAACCCAGTGCGTCAAAGTGACGATTAATGATTATTTGTTGCACAACCTTTGAGTGCAACCCCTATAGTGTGTGTGTTTGTGTGCATCATCTTTCTAGACTAAATTACACTAGGCAGACAGCAAAGTTGAACAAGGACTGGAGCAGACAGAATGAGTGAGATACTGTGAGCAAGACAGAACTAGATAGTCAAGTAAAGAGAGAGAAAATGTGTGTGTGTGAGGGAGATAGAGAAGTTGGGAGACAGAGTCAAGGGACAAAAGGCTGTTCTCCCTGTGTGGGCCAAAAGCAGTGCTGTGTGCTTGATATACAGTGAGCGACAGCTGGGATTTGGATAAGGAAGGTTTTCTGACAGAGAGAATGTGTTCTGGGTCAGTGCTATGGCATTTTGCTGTGGAGAGATAGCAGTGGCTATCAGCATTTAATGATACGCCTTTCTTTGAGAAAATACCAGAGATTACCAGCCTCCCAGAGGCTTCAATTACAGCCCGATAAAATAGTGTCTCTTTTACCTCACCGGACAGCCATTAGTCATGACATAGCCGGATTCACTGAAAAGCACGTCACAAATTTGCTGTATTGGTATCCTAATTTGTGTTTTTCTGATGTCTGCAGAACTTATTGTGCCACTAAAATGGACAAACATCATTTTGCGGTTATTTACTTTGTATGTTTTCATTTGTTGCTACAAGCTATGGGGACAAATAATCAAAAACGTTTCGTAAACAACAAATTCCTACAAAGAATGTAAAAAAAATAATAATAATCTGGATTGGCATTTTGAAGTAATTGGTGAATCCCAAAAGTGTAGACACAGGGGCAGTTGTGGCCCAATTGTTAGAGAGCCAGACTGGTGATCTGAAGGTTGCGGGTTCGATTCTCAATACCGGTAGGAAACGACTGAAATACCAAGGCACCATACCCCCAATCACTCCCCAGACACCACAGCAAAATGGCCCACTGCTCTTGGTGTGTGTGTCCAGTTTGCAGTGTGTGTTCAATACTCACTACTCCTGAATTTAGTGGAATTTAGAAGACAAATTCTGAGTATGGGTTACCAAACTTGGCCTTCACATTTCACTTTCAAACCAATAGAATAGTAAATTTTCTCCCATAGAATAGTAAAATGTGAAAACAAACAGGGTTTTATTGCTAATACTAATTCGTACTTTCTATGTGGTTTCAGCAGTAGCCAATCAATCAATTTCCCATGATGACTTCATTGATGTGCTGTACGGTCAGCTGTAGAGTTCAGAAAAGACCATGCAATACTAGACCAAACCGTAGATTGGGATTTACCATGAATCAGATTCAGCCTGGTTGGTCCAAGAACCATTTTAATAAACCCAAACCTTGAGAGTTGAATTCATTCAATGAATAGTTGAACTGATATTAATTGAGCGCACTGGGTCAAGTCCATTCATTACTTTGATGTCCAGAACTTAAACACGGAATAGAAATTGGTAGCAAACATGCTATTTTTTTTATTTATTTTTTTACAGATATCATATTTTCTGTCAGGACCACTATCGTCAAAGATTACAATTGACAATTAGCATGCAGTTTGGATTGGTGGTATGTTTCTGTTCTGGACAAGAACTAACAACATAATTCAAGATAAGTGAGTCTAATTCAATGAGGAATATCAGAATTCAAAATCCTGACTCTGGATGGAGGAGATTAATTAGCTCCTGAGAAACATGATAAAGCTGCTGATAATATTGAATAAAACTTTGTGATTATATTGGGATTCTGTGATAGGAGTTGTATTCCTATAGGTAGACGTGGATCAGCTGATTGTCAGCTGATGACCTTGACTGGCGTGACCTGCCAATATTAAAGCTACAATGGATTTGTTCCTCAAATTCCTTCCTGTTTTTTTTTCTTCGTTTTTTCGTGTGGATGATCAGACATTCAGTGAGATGCACCAGAAGAACTAACATGTCTGTTCCTTGGCCAAGTTGTATCATTAGAGTGACAAAGTAGGAAGTTCAGGAAGCGGATTTCCTGTTAGCCTGGATTTAATTAGTCTCATGATCAGAGAAGAGGGATTATGATTTCAGATCTTCTTTGTATGAAGTCTGACAGTTTTTACTTAATAATGCAAAGCTGTTTTAGGAGAGGATTTGAAGTTTGCATAACCAGTTTCTCACACTCTGCCTGCTTTCCAATTTGCATGTATGCACTAAAAGATCTTTATTCACTATTTATTACATAAACATTGATCGTTACATATTTAAGTGCAACAAAATTATAAGCTGAAAATCTGCAAAATATTGTTTGAAATTGAGTTCTAATTTGAAACAGAATTTGCACTTATTTTTGTACCTTTTTGGAGGATGCCAGCTACACTTGGCTAGACCTGCTATTTCTGTAGCAGCCAATCAGTAGTCTGCATGTGACCGGTATTTTTGCTGTTATTCTTCCTAAAGGTAATGAGTGCTTCACACGTTAGAGAGTTGCTTTGGCACTTCTTTGTGAAAACCACACACACACAAACACACACACACACACACACACACACACATACACACAAAGAATGCCTGCCAAGAATAAAAATCCATCTGTGCAATGAGATTTCTCTGGTGTCTCCAGCTCGTCCAGAAATGTTCACTTTATTGTGAGGAGTCCAGGCAAAAGTTAAGAGTATCCTTGTTCTCAAAATAGAGTGCTACGCAGAAACATTAGTCATAACCCCCAAACTGAAAAACAAGAACATTTTTGGATATCACTTTTAATTAGAAAAATGTGCTTGACAAATTGTTTAATCAACAAGAGGATTGTTTTAAAGATTTACACATGTTTAGCTGTGTCAGGGAACTACTGAGATTTATGGACTGCTGACTTCTGAACAGATATTTTATACTATAAGAAAGATGTGTACTGAATGAGAAACCTTTGCAATGCAATAGTGAATTACATACAGCGACCCCAAAAGATATTTAGGCAGCTACACTACAAATAAATACACTGTAATCCCAAACAGTATAACTAATTTATAATGGGCAGTACCTTTTCCTCAAAATGGGTAAATGAACATCCAGAAGGCCAACGATTAGGAGCATAGGGGTGTCGTGCCATTTATTTTATTTGTAAGTTATTTTGTTTGTTGTTTTGACCTTGGGACACCCTGAAGCTATGACTCCTTTATTTAAATATTTTAATCCACTTTAATAAATCATTTTTGGATCTTACTTTTTTAAGTCTGTGGTGATCTGTCGGTTGGGGTTGGTCTCCCATTTACCATCAAACTAACGTCAAGCCTTTTTCTTATTAAAACGGGGTGTAACAAATGGGGGCTCGTCCCATCATAAGGAATTGGGGAGGTTTTGATGGTAACACCAGGTTCCGAGCAGCGATCCGGTGCTTCGCTAACTTAGTGGGGTAGGTACGGAAGATTTAAAACTCACTATCCAATTGAAACAACTTGATTTGGAAATTAAACGTCAAGAACATACTACCCAACTTTTATGTGAACTGGAGTCATGCTGGTTGCCAATTTCCTGGTGAGCCTAAAACAGAAACAGTACCTACTGTTGTTCGAACTAGTCTGAGCTTGCATTATGTTTCTGATTCATCATTGCCAAAGCCTATGCCTTCTGCAGCTTCTCCGGATTTTGACATTAGTAGACAGATCAACCGCATTCCACCGTTTCGGCCAGCCGAGGTGGATTCTTATATTGGAGTGTTTGAACGCATTGCTGCTGCTTTGATTTGTGCCTATAAATGGAGTAGTGCTGATTATTGGAAACAACTTGGCAGGTAGGAAAGTTTTCCCTCTCCCTTAAGTCATTGAAAATCAATTAAATGACCTTTGCGACAGTTTTCTTAATAAACCATGACTGGTTCAGATGTGTCCGTTAAGCATCACCAGCCTGAGATGTTCGCGTCTACGCCGCTGTCCGTTAGCAGTGGTGCTGAATTTGATTGCGCTGAGATGTTATTATCTGTAGATCGTACATAATTGGCAGCAGAGCAAAAGCAAGACAGTTGCTTGAACTTTGTCGGAAGTCTGCCATAAGTAAAAAAGAAATTGTGAATAGCCAATTGGTTATTACTTTGAGGATGGAGTATTAATGTGGAAATGGACACCTGCAGTGTCGGATAATTCAGGTTGGGACACATTGTACCAGGTAGTTGTTCCTAAATGTTTTCGAGTGTTAATTGTGGCACATGATAATGTGGCTGGCTATCTAGGTGTGGCTAAAACTCTTTATCGTGTCTTCTGGCCAAGGATTAGGTCAGATGTTACAAAATACTGCAGATCATGCCATGCTTGTCAAATGGTTGGGAAGCCTATCCAGGTTATTTCTCCAGCACCTCTCAAGCCGATTTCTGCTATCGGAGAACCATTCGAGAACCATTATATTAGACTGTGTGGGGCCTCTACCGAAAACAAAAACAGGTCATACTTATTTGCTTACACTTATGTGTGCAGCAACTCCGAAGCAATCCCACTTTGTTCGCTGAGAGCTAAAGCAATTGTGTAAGCACTAACTGTGTTCTTCTCTACTTTTGGACTTCCGAGAGTCGTTCAGACAGACCAGGTAATGAATTTTATGTCCAGGTTGTTTAATAAAATTCTGTCACAGTTGCATGTTAAGCATGTCGTTTCCAGTGTCTATCGCCCTGAATCTCAGGGAGCCCTGGAATGATTCCATTAAACATTGAAAACCATGTTACTCACTTACTGTGTTGATTCAGAAAAAGAGTGGGACAAAGGGTTACCATTGCTGTTGTTCGCTGTGTTCTAGATTCTCTGGGATTCAATCCCACAGAGTTAGTTTTTGGGCATACGGTGTATGGCCCACTTAAGCTGTTAAATGAGAACTGGTAGTCTGAAGAAAACCCCACTTGCAACCTTTTAGATTCTGTTAGCTTGTTTCGAGAATGCTTGCATAAAGCTCGAGATCTTGCTCAGTCAGCTCTCTTAAACGCTCGAGTGAAGATGAAGGAGCGTCTTGATAAAAATGCAATCGCACGTTCTTTTGTGAAAGGAGGCAAAGGCTTAGTTTTATTACCACTCCCCGGCTCTGCTTTGCAAGCAAAGTTTTCTGGTCCTTATGTCGTGGAGCAAAAGCTCAGTGATACGGACTATATCATCTGTACTCATGATCGACAGAGTAAAACCCGCGTGTGCTTTGTCAATATTTTGAAGCGTTATTTTGCTCGCGGTGAACGAGTAGAGTTAAAGAGCTCTTCTATTCCAATTGCTTCTATTTCTGTTGTACCACCTTCCAGTGGGAATGAAGACGAGTTAAATCTGCGGAGTATGCCAATGTCTAATGTCATATTGAATAATTCCGAAATATTGGCAGATCTTGATTCTCATTTGTCTCATTTAACTGAGAATCAATGAGCTGACATTGTGAATTTGATCTAGTCTTTTCTAGGACTGTTTTCAGATGTGCCTACCCAGACAAATGTCATTCAACATGATATTGAAATTGAACCAGCATCCACCTATTGAGCAATATGTGTATTAAGTTAACCCAGATAAATGAAAAATCATTTATTGACTATGAAGTGAAGTATCTAGTGGAAAATGGTTTAGCTGTTCCCGAGCTCAAGTGCTTGGAGCTCACCCCGTTTACTTGTTCCAAAACCTAATGGTACCCATCGATTCTGGACAGACTATCCTAAGGTAAGTGCGATCATCTCCTTTACCGTTGATGGAAGATATTGTGGATAATTTGGGATCGGCTCAGTGTGTTACAAAGCTCAATCTTTTAAAAGGATATTGGCAAGTTACCTAAACAAAACGCCTAAATCTCTGCTTTTGTCACCTCAGACAATTTTCTAAATTATACCGTGATGGCTTTTGCTCTTCGGAATGCATCAGCAACTTTCCTGTGCTTAATGAACATCATACTGGCTGATGTTACGAACTGTAAAGCTTACCTGGATGGCATCATGGTGTATTGGTCTAACTGGAAAGAACATATAGACACACTACTTACTGTTTTTAAGCATTTGCTTAATGCTTCCCTCACGTTGAACTTGGCTAAGTGTGAATTTGCCAAGGCAACTGTTATGTATTTGGGAAAGCGAGTTGGACAAGGACAAGTACATCCTGCCGCCCAGAAAGTGGAAGCAATTGTTGATTTTCCTGTACCTCAAACCAAGCGTGATCTTCACCGTTTCTTAGGAATGGCAGGCTATTATTGTTATGTGTATGCTGGTTCAAAATAAGCATGACAAGGGAATTGCTTTAGGGAACACGTTTAATCCAAGTCAAACATATAAACAGGGAAAATAACGAGGAGAAATCACACCAGAAAATACCTCAACATTAATGCAAGACAAGGACTGAATGAATCACAGTGCTTATATACAGGAAACACAGGGAGCAAACAAGACTAAATAATGACAAACAGCTGATGAAAATGAACTAATGATGACTAGACGATTTATAAATTGTGTTTTAGTTGTCAGGTATTAGTGGAATTGGCCACTTTTTAAAAATAATTGCAAAAATGTTGTTAGAGAAATTGTTTGCAAATGTCATTTGGTTTGATATTTTGTTATTTAATGCAATGCATTTGTAAATTTGTGACTTAAGCGACCCACAATTCCAAAATACTTTCTGAGGATGTTGTAAATTGTAAAATGTGAGATAGGCAAAAGAGGATTTTGTTGTGCAGGCTTCTGTGCTCCTCTGAGTTCTACTTATAACTAAACTCCTGCCCACACAAACTGACACAATGTGTGTGTGATTCATTTCACTTCCAGTTATACAGTTAAACAGTCTGTTATACTTAAGCTCATATTTTACAAATAAACACATTTTCACAGACTTAGTCATATATCAATATGCTTTCAAAACAAGGTGATAAATGTGTCCTCTGCACTAAGTCAGTGGTGTATGTTGTTAACTTCTCAAAGCCCCTTCTTATGTTTACAATTAAATGAAAATTTATTATAGCTTAAATTTGTTCAATGTCATGTCTTTAAATATATTTGTAATTACACATTTGTAATAAAGTTGCAATTTAGTACATTCAAAATATATAAACTTCAAATGTTATTATATGTAATTATACACTACAGTTAAAATTATCATCATGCACTTGACGTGTGTTAGTATGTTTATTTGAATATCTTTAGTCAAAACATCAAAAGGAGTGTACTTAGGACGCGCAGCATTATTCAGTGTGTTGATGTAATTTCAACTGAAACGGGAAGATGGGGTGGGACATATCGAACTGCCCCTCCCCTTTTTTAAATAGCCAATAGCGTTCCGTTTATATCACAACTCGGCCAAGCTCTGTAAAGATTCCGTTTCCTACGAATCTCTAATCTCCTCCATATCACATTTTGAGCAGAATTCAAATGGGTCCGAAATGTTTTGTGTTCTGCGCAGGCTCACGCATATGATCTGCTCTGTGCTATTGTGCTTTAGATTCTAGAGAGCATTTGATTGGACGGAAGATTTGATAAGAAGCTGAAGTACACAGTGATGTCATGGTCCATTTTAGCAGAAGTGAGATATTGTAAGTTTTGAGTGCTAATATCTTATTTTAATATTTTGACGTTGTTAGGAACACACCAACTTATTCATAACCTTAAGGCTAACATATTCATACTAAAAGCTAAAAAAAATTAAATGTTGATTCAGGGGGACTTTAACATGAATTCAATTTTAATTTTAAAGTAAAACTTTTAATTTGTTCTTACAAGTCCCTTTTTAAGTTTTCATGTCATTTTTCGAGTTCAAAAGCCTGGACATTCAGTAAAATATCATATTATTTTTTGTTTCTCAGAAAAAATAAAGTCGGCTGAGTATTGAGTTGTAATCATACAGAACGCTTGATTGGATGTAGTCAAGATGAATTATGGTAATCAAAGTTTTCTGAGAGAGACTACAACTGTTTGTCTACAAAAGCCTGTATCTTTTTCCTTCTTTCATTCACATAAAATTGACAATAGGCAACTCACTATCTGAACAGCTTTCACCAGGAATATTTTGGCCTGTCTTAAACAATCCTTAAGAGTTGTTTGGGTATTTATTTGTGATGTGGCTGTTCTGGATTATTTACCCAAGTGAGAACTAAAAAGTAAACAATGTGACATAGACACACTTGGAAACTTGTGAATTAATTCATTGTGAATAAAAACTGATGTTGTATAGTTAAAACTAATATCATTAATATATAAGCACCATTTAGAACAGTATATGGTAAAGGAACCACATTTAATAATGTCACACTCTCAGCTGAAAAAAAAAAACAATCTGGTCTTCCTGTCATCAGGCATTCAGACCGATGCACTCCATGTCTAGTATATTTGTGACATCATTTGGTTCCATTTGCTTAATTGCTCAACTCAAGAGATTTAGTCCTGAAGCAACCTTTTGTTGTTTGCAGTGTACTGTATGTAAGCGTATGTGTGTGTGTGTGTGTGTGTGTGTGTGTGTGTGTGATCAGAAACGGTCAGCTCTGTTTATTCAGATGGGTCTGGTTAAAATGGAAAATGTGCCCTGTGCTTCTGGCAAAGCTACCCTTTTTCCAGTAGAGGTTTTCCAGTTTTGTGTGCCTGCTGTGCTGTGAGACCACTGCCACTGTCAGTAGTCACACTGCACGATGGTCCAGCAGCTACAGCACAATCTATAGCAAATTTGCCCCGTACTAGGTAGCTGGCCAGCATATATCTACATTGAGTTAAGCTGGATTTTCTTTCTCTCTACCTCTAAATTCTACCTTCTGACTCGTCTATCGCTCTCAAAGGTTGGGGAAATATGTGCCCTTCTGAAATTGTGGAAATTCAAGAATGGTATTATACATTTGAGGTATTATAAATGCAGTTAAGCAAAAGGAAAAGAAGATACAATTGATGGAAATCAGAAATGATCTTGTTTACTTCATAATGCACATTGTTGATCATAATTCATGAGTGCAAATTATCCCATGAATATACAAATGCCTCCATTTTGGTTATCAGTGTGTGAAAAAGGAAAAATAGAAAGCTGAAATATTTCTGTTGTACTGTCTAGGCTAGCAAGCAGTTCTGCTTAAAAAAAAAAAAATTGCTGCTCTAAGAAGTAAATGGACTTTCTTTCTGGATTTTCTCTCCAGTTATATCTGTAATCAAATCAGTTATTAACCATTAGTCAGACATGTCTATTGTCAGACAACTGAAATTAATATATCAGAATTTCAAAATTGAAGTTGGCAACTGGAGAGACAGACAGATAGGTAGTTTCAGCTGAGCTATTTTCAGATTCATGATTCACGGCAATTGCAGCAAATGGTCTGAGTGTTCCTGCTACTAAAACCTGTGAAACTCATTGAGCTGTTTTAAAGCTCAGCAGTTCTGTTTAATTTACTGCACAATAATTAGAGTCTAGTCAGGGTATTCTGTCAAGTGCTCCATGGCTTATTATACTTTCATGCCCTCACTGCTCTAAAATAAATTTCATATGTACATGTGTGTGCAGTGGCTTATAGGGGACAGAGATAGCCCATGTTCCACTGCATGCCCCAGGAGTCACGGCAAGCCTGTGTGTGGGTCAGACGGACGCAGTTATGATACCAACTGTGACCTGGAGAGGGCGAAATGCAAGGACCGCACTCTCACCCTTGCCCACAGGGGCCGGTGCAAAGGTCAGTGGACATTAGGAACTTTTGTGATATAATTTCTGAAAACCATTGAGGTATCTTGAATTGCATGATGTGAGAATTGTATCATTTCTTTTAGAAAACAGATGCAGTTTACAGTTACACTCTAGTAATACAGATAACACAAAACGTCTGATTACGTAGTTATGGTGTACATCACTGCACAGCATGTGCATGTCCATTCAAGGCTAATCAAGGTTAAGAATTCAAGTGCAATTTATTAATAATAATAATAAACCAAAGAGCACAAACCATAAACATGATATAATTTGTGAATAACAAATGTCAAGTTACATAAAGACAAATCTAGACAAGAGGGCCTTGGTTAGGGTAGATGCCATATTGGATTTTATGTGGATGAAAACGAGGCTGTGAGGGATAGACTTTACAATGGCATGCACTGTGTAAGGGTAGTGAGTAATTTTCACAACTAACATCTTTCATATCCATTTTATCAAGTTTTTGTTTATCAGCTGAACAATATGTTGTTAAACGACAGTATAACACTATAATTTGAACACTGCAAATCTATCCCTCACAGCCTGGTTTTCATTCCTGTCAAAAACTGAATATGGTGCTACCCTGACTAAGGTCTATACACAAGAAAGCTAATCCTATAACAAGAAACACCTTGTCCGAAGTCGCATCCTGACTGAGTAGGCATCAAAGTGATTAAATGACTTCTTTAAAACAATCTCTATGAATATGTTTAGTGTGATTGTAAACTGGATGTATACATCCTCCATGTTGGCACTATCATGTGACCTTAGGCATCAGTTGTGTTGCTTACCTGGCATTCATGAATCCTCTCCTGAGGCCTGACAGTAAGAGACATGAGAGACAAGACACAATAAACAAGGAACAAGAACCTCAAAATGAAAGCACATATCAAAATAAAAGGCCGAAAACATGAAGCCAGAACAAAACTAAGTGACAATAAGTTAGACTGTTGCTTGAGTGTTTGTGTTACGTAATAAATATGTTTTTTTTTTTTTTTATATTGAAATTTCAGGTAAAAACTGGGTGAGAATTGATCAACCTCTTCCTGCCCCAACACTGGTTTCAGAGGTCAAAGAGCTGACAGGTATGAAAGGTATGAGCTATGATCGTTTCACCGTTTGCGTCATTCCGTTTGCAGTGTTTCTCACAGCGAGTGTCAGGAAAGCAAATTAATTAATAAAATACTGCTGTTGTTTATATGTAGTTTTAAGAGATTATAGGCTAGAATGTAGTTGTTTAAACTTCAAATATGTGGTTTATTTATAAAGATAGTGCCTTATTTATAAAGATATCTGAAAATTCAGCATTTTTGGAGATGTGAGTTACAGGGTGTCAGCGGCCGTTCAGAGCTCATGTAACAGCCTGACCTTGTCTGGTTCTTCTGGAATCTTCCGCTGGCTCTACTGGTTAAACATGAGAGATAATTAGTTTTGGGTATATCTAACAGGCAAACGTTGGTCACAAAAAAAAATAGTTTTTACGGTGGCCGAGAGAACTCAACGCGCTGCAAATAAGAAAACACATGCAAATAAAAAAACACATGCAAACAAAAAAATCGTGATCATCAGTTTGACAACACATGTGCAGCAAATTCTCACAACACAAGCAAACACAGAAATGCACTGCAAACACAAAATCACGCTGCAAATAGCACAAACCACAACGGAAATGTTTCAAGGGGACCCCAAAAAGTGACAAACCCTACTAGGAGCTGCTTATTAACTGTGTCCGAAACCACTCACCCGTTTACTCATCCACTAATCCTTATATAGAGTACGGCAATTGAGTGCACTATGTGTTCACAATCATTAAATACTATAAAAAACTGCATGCAAAAATAAACACACATTAACAAGTGTACATTATTTCATGTATTCATTATTTTTAATAAGGTGTTTTTCAGTTTGATAGAAACTCACGCTCACAGATGATGTGGTCGTCGCGCACCCTCAGGCGGCCACTACATTACATTAGTATGCTACAGATGATTAACGAATATTATTAATCCATCCACTAAATTATCATCTCTTAAAGTTTAATGAGTTAACAACAATGCCACATATTAAAACACTTTGCTGTTAGAGAAACACATTAATGTCTACATAATATATTTTAATAACATTTTTTAGCTTGTGCTGTTGTCAAGTAGGGCATGTCACTTTTTGGGGTCCCCTTGAAACATTTCCGTTGTGGTTTGTGCTATTTGCAGCACGTTTCTGTGTTTGCTTGTGTTGTGAGGATTTGCAGCACATGTGTTGTCAAACTGATGATCACGTTTTTTTTTTTTTTTTTGCATGTGTTTTCTTATTTGCAGCATGTTGAGCTCTCTCGGCCACCGTAAGTTTTGGCAAAGTTTTATAATTTAATATTTTTATATAACTTTAATTCTGTATCAGAGGGCTGTATTTGTACTTTTGACAGAATTGCTTAGTTACTTTTAGGATGGCTATTGTGGGTTATTAAATATTATGCTTAATACTTAAGACTCACATTCCTCATCATTTTTCAAATTGGGACATGGTTTTGTCTTTTATGTGTTGTTGGCACCAAAAAGGTGCATGATCTCAAATCAACACATCTGTGTGCGTGTCAGTTTAGAAAGAATATACAGTCCCTGGAGCATTAAAGCAAACTACCAAGGGAACACGTATGCCCAATGGTATGCATGTAAGTTTTTGCAGGCTGTGTTCACATGCTGGCAGATTGACTGGCTTTAAGTCAAGGTCAGCATCGCAGCATCATCAGTTTCTTAGACTGGACCGTGTTAAACTGTCAGTTAAAGGTGACAGGAATGATCGCTGTCATCACTGTTTTTAGGAAAACACTAATCAGTGTCTATTAACAAACTCTGTTTTGATATTTCAGCTTGCGTACAGCTAAATCGAAACCTTTGCTAAAGTACCATTATTTACTCAGCGTAAAGTTCATATACATTACAAACAAAATCCTCTGAAATAGGAAATTAATTATTAAAGATGAATGGAAAGTTAGAATTATTAGGGCTCCAGACTAACAAAGACAGACATTTACCAAAAATATTGCATATTTTGTCCCATAAAAAATGTACATTTCTCAGTAAAGCATTGATTTTTGAGTTTGGATACATATGTAAATCAATTAATTGTAAATATCTATAATTATTACTATTATATATAATTTGTCTGTTTCTATATGTTCTACAATAAAAAGGTCATGATGTTTTGAAGTTTGGTTGTTCTGTTAATGTCAGTATAATTAACTTTTGTGTTGTCGGGGGTTGACTGCAGCCCACCTGTCTCTTCCAGGCGATCGGTCAGACTTCACAGATACAACAGGTGTTTCTCATTTCTGCATC